>JAQIWH010002619.1:0-23671 GCA_034695005.1 Cryptops parisi | reverse complement strand
CCTGTCTGTTTAAGAAGTTTTCCGGTTAAGAAGTTGGTCTTTGGGAAAACGTTTTCAGCGTGTTTCACTATATTTTTAAACTTTCTTAATACGAATAAGAGGAATAAAAAAGCTTTTTATCTTAGAGAAAACGACGGAACTTTGCGCTAAGTGGGTTTTCTTCTTGCATAGTGCTTGCGCTCTCTTTCCAAAATGTGACTAGGATGATGATGACGAGGCCGATATTCGTTACCATGATTATATTAGTGAAACCCATTTCGCACAAACCACTTTCTCGTCGTCTTAATTTACTCCAAGGAGTAAAGCGAGTCCGGTCACGTTTTTGTCGACAACTTTTTCTACAAATTTTAAAATAAAAAAAATCTAAAAGTAGCTAGGTTTTTTTTTTAGAAAACGGTCTAAAATGAAGTAACAGTTTAGACCCAAAGAGATCACTTTGGTATAGCATCCGAAAAAAAAACACGTGAAAGTTTCGAATTGAAGATGCTTGGAGAGAATGGTTACGGAAAAGAAATAGGGAGAAGGTGATGAAGAAGTAGATTGGTGCAAAGTTGAACAAGTGAGAGGGGTTTTTTCCTTGGGTAGCCGATGGCGATGGGTCCCCGAGGAACTTCGTCGAGGAAAAAGAATTGGATGAAGGACGAAGGGGATGATGAGGGCAAATGAGAACCTGTGGGAGGTGGGTGGGTGATTGGAATGACCAGCCACCAAATGACCAACTTAGAACGCTCGTCGGTTAAGGATGGATTTTTATCACTCCCACACACACTCCCTCGAGACAGACACCCCAGAATGTGAGTCAGTTGTTTCCATGACTTATTTTTTTTTTCAACATCTCCCCCTCTGCGATTCCGCCGTTTTTCGGTTTATGGTTTTCTGCGATGTATTAAGGAACTGGAATTACTTAATTTTTCATGTATTACTTTTCTTGGGAAATGTCATGTTTGTTTTTAACAACTTTACGGACTCGAATTTGGGACAGTTAATTCTTTTTACGTTTGAGTCTTTTTACTATCCGCCCTTCACTAGTTTGATGCTTTTGCTATTGCCAAAACTCAACACGTAATCAAAGGAAACTATATTTATTTCTTATTTACAAAATCTCACGTCCCACAGTTATATGTATAACTGTGTACATTTGTTTTTGACGGCCTGCGACCGCCAAACTGAAAGATTCTCCCACTGGCTTCACGTCTACTTCCTTTTATTGCAGTTATAACAAACCGGCTTAAGAAATTCGCATTTGTGAGAAGATAACTGACAAAATGAAAATGTATTAAATTTATAGGTACTTTCCTGTTATAGCCGGGGCAAGTCTGATGTTGATATTTGCTTTGTACAGTACTTGATTTATTTTGTATGGGTTTATTTTGCAGTTTAGGTTAGGAAAAACAAAGAAACGTATTAAATGTATGATATTGTTTTGTTTTCCTAATCTAACCTGCAAAATGAACCTATAACCAAGTACCAGCATATAGCAACTCAGATTCGCCCCGGCTATAACAGGAAAGTACCAGCATTTTTAATGTACTTGTTTTTTATGGAAGACACTATACAGTATATTGTGTTAAATCAACATTGAAATACATTCACTATTACGCGAAATCCAAATCTTCAAAAACTTTTTTCTTATAGCGAGCATCTGGGAGTATTTCTTTTATCGCATATACATGAATCGAGAATTTTATTGCAAATTTAGTTAAAATAAATACAACCTTTTTTTTAAGTGATGTCTAAAAAGTCGAGTACTATTTATATAAATCAAAGTTTCATTTAAATTGATACAAAACACAAAAAGGCGGGGGATCAATTAGATTTAAACGAACGAAATTTTTCTTCAAAATGATGAATAAAACAAAATTTTTTTCTAACTTGGAATAAATAAAAGAGAAGTTTTTGCTGTTATCACTTATATGGACGTTTTTCATTATTTAGACGTAATGAGAATTCCGTACATAGACTAATGCATATTTATTATCTTTCATTTTATTTTACTTTCTTGGCTGTACTATTTCGTCCTCATGCGTCATTTTTCTTTTCGCTCATTAGAATATTGCTGATCCATCAGTTGTGTCTAGTTTTTGTGGGTTTCTCGGAAAGTAATTGGAATTCCCAAGCAAATGGGCAAAATGATGATATAAAAAAAGACGAAAAAAAAGGAGAAGCAAAATGAGCGAAAAAAAAACAGCGAACACAACCCTATTACTACATCCATCTTCTCATTTTAACTCCTTGATGTTGTTATCTCGAATTAACCAGACTGTGCTATGTCCTAAGAAAGAGACACAAATGTTTACTTTTCAACCCACTGTTTTTTTTGTGTGTGTATTTTTTGTATTTATTTTTTGTGAATGCTCTGAAAAGGTTTTAGTTAAATTTTGTCACACTTTCGATATACAGTGGAATCCGGTTATTTTAATCACCGATAATGTAATCAATCGGATATTGTTATCAGTTGGTCTCAACACAGTTTAATGTTGTTTTATCTGTTCTTAGATGTTATTAGTCGGTAATTGTTATCAAAAAGCACTAGTTCTAAAGTGATCATAATAATTCCACTGTATTTTTTCGATATAAGCGGAATTTCGATATAGGCGATTTTTTTATGTATGCGAGATAATGGCTGAAATTAATCCTCAGAAATTAAGGATTTGATATTATATGGCAAAAAAGTTTTGAGTTACCCGTAACTCGCGGGGAAAGTTCTCTTTCATGCGATTTTGTGCGGTGATGCATGCACGAGTGACTTAACGGGTTTGTTTGTTCTTAAAAAAGTAACGACTTTGCTATTATACGTCAAGATACTCGTGATATGCGAAATAATTTCTCATTAATGCGATTTTGTGCGGGGGTACACAAATGACTAGCGGAAATTTTTCTGTCGTAGTTTCACGCATACTTCACGAGGATTTCGTTATATGCGATTTTTTAGGCGAGATTTTTGTTGAAGTTAACAATTACAACTCGCTCAAATCGAGGGCTTTAAGATACTGATAATAAGCGAAAATATTTTTTTATGCGATTTTTTTTGCAATTGTACACAAGTGACAACAATTTAAACGGTTGGCGTTTTCTCTATACCTTATTGGAATTTATACGCTTAGCGATTAATAACAGGTTTTTCACAGAATCTTTGCATAAATCGAGGATGTATGAGAATAATACTGTACAATACAAAGTACAAAAATATTTTTTTAAACTAAATTCAGTTTATCACTGTTCAAGTATTGCGTATACTACATTACTTTAAAATTAGTGTGAAACAATATACACATTAGCATCTTACGTTTGCACAAATGACATAATCGTGTGATTTTCTTGACCCACACGGAATGTATTCATCATCATTATACACATACACAGTACATAATTTTAAATAATATGGTGATGGAAAGAAGTAAAAAAAAAACCAACTTTTGTCTTTGGTTGAATGCGTTAATTTTCAATTTGTGGAAAAGTCAATCTTGTTTTCTTCCAAGTTTTACGAATTAGAACCGTTTAATGTCGTTTCCAGTCTCGGAAACTTTCCATAACGAATAGACGATATTTTCCCCCTCGAGAAACGGCTTGTTGCTTTTCGATCCATTTCCTTTTTAGCATCTTTCTGGCTAGCCACAAATGCTGTTGTTGGTAACCGGATTTGAAATTGATAGAGCTCTAAGCGAACCATCAAATGCAGACTTCACCGTTCATTAGAAATTTCGTTTAAAACGTCTTTTTCGGGAGACGAAGAAGAGGAGGTTCTCGAATTGAAGGAGTAGAAAAGGGTATTTTTCAACGTTGGAGATTGGCTGGAACGGAAAGACTTTTCGGTGTTAGTTACCGGCTACATGTCCGCTACGATTTCCGGTGAAGCAACGGGAGATGAGAAAAGCGGAAACGGACCGAGTTACTTTCATTTCCGTCGTTGTTAGAGTATCATGTATTGCCAGGGAATCTCTTGCACGATTGTGTACGTCATATTACCTTATATGAGCTTTAAATAGTATTATTATTATTATTATTAGCGCTAATAAACTTTTTTTAATTTGTCTTATTTTGCAGTTATACAGGATGTTAGTGAAAAGTTTGACGCGATTGTGAATGTTTAATGAAGTGGAATGGCTATCACAAAATGAATAGGAAGATGCTAAAGTTATTGCCCCTTTTCACGTATACAAGACATGGCAATAACTTTTGCATCTTCTCAATTAAAAGGCCTGGTGTAAAGGAGTGTTGAGCAACATTTTTAAAATGATCTGAAAGCATTTTCGAGGTGCGATTCTACCTTCCTAATGCATTATTTTGAGCAAAACAACAAAATGTGCAAAGATATCAGTGCAATAAATATGAAGTAGTTCATAGACAGCAAGTTCAGATCTTTAAAAGCGTTTTCTCGAAATTGCAAAAAATGTTACTTAACACCCTTTTACACGAGGCCCTTCAATTATTCCACCATTATTTTGAAAGACATATCCTGGATCTTCATTACCGTAGTATATTAGTTTATTTGCTAATCTTCATATAACTAGCTATCACTGGGATCTTTTAAAATTATTGCCGTTTTTTCACGTAAAATGATCTTCTGACTCGCGCAATTTCAAGTGAGGCAATTTGTAGACAACTGTGACGTCAGCCTCTTACCCACCCAGTGAAAACTGGTTGGCAAGAAGCTGAACTCACAATTGTCCACAAATTGCTCGAATTGACACAAACAAAACTTGCTTGTGTCAGGATGCCACGAAAGCCAGAAACAAAACGGCAGTCACTTCTTGCACCAAACAAAACTGCGTAATCATATTTCCGAAAGAAATATCTGCATTGCTGAAATTCAGATTAATGATTTTATTGGTATTCTTAATATGCGATTTTTCATATTTTTAATATGAGATTTTTCAAATATCCGACGACGATAAGAATGTCATGTTTGTTTGTTATGTACGAAAAACTTTTGCTACCATGCAATTTTGTACAGATTGTTGAAATTTTGTCACTTTATGGGAGTTTAAATATATGCAATTTTCAATTCATGCGAGGATATATATACTTCTGCAGAACTTTAACCTTTGTATAAATCAAGAATTTCGTTTAGTTATTAACCATTACTGGTTTGCTTTGAAAATTTGTGGGTTGATGCAAAAGTTGTTGCTGTTTTATCATGCACTAGTAAATAGCCCATCAAAAATGATGGGAACCTTTTTGTTTTTATTGCTTAATTTATTGTTTTAACTCATGTTGCTTAACAACATTTGTTACAGTTATTGTTTTATATCACATTGCTTCGCAATATTCGTTACAGTTAGAATATTGATTCGGTATGAGTTTCGGCATTTTCATACCACTTTTCTGAAAGACTTCATCCCAAGTCTATTTGTTAACTATTAGTAGTACATTTTTAACCCCTAGTAGTAGAAGAAGCGAGTTTAAGTGGGGGTAAATAAAAAACGTCGGAAGATGAAAGAGAGTATGAAAAGTCGTTGTTCTTGATCCCAGGAGGGTAAAAATAAAAGGAGAAAAAATGGAAAAGGGGGAGGAATGGATGATGAGATATATGTTGGAAGGAAGAGAAGTGAACGACGTCAAAGGGCACGATAATCGGCCCAATGTTCTGTAATAAAAGAACGTGGAGCGGCAATTGAATTTTCCAAACCGTTTCCATTGTGAAATATCTCCACTATATATACAATGGCGCTTGGCTATAGTGGTAGACGACCATGTTGAGACAATAGACATCTCCATTCATGAACCTTAACCGTGCTACCGATACCGATCATGAGAACATGAAAAGAATTGTCTTCTTTTTTCTTAGTTATTATTCGTGTTCCTTTTTTTTTTTTGGAGAGTGTAATATTCCTAGAATGTCGTAAATTTCTACGAAAAGTGATGTAGAGTGTACTTTTTTTTTATCATATATATTTTTTGTTCGTGTTTTTATTTGAACAAAGTGGTGCAACATAAATTTGAATCAGTTTTATTACGCAGATAGCGCTATGGGTAATTGAGTATCATATCGATTCTACTAACCAAGTTTGTTGGGGAATTGTAAGACACAAATAATGCATGTAATATAAATATTTATTTATCATTTTATTCATTAAAAAATTGATAAAGTCGAGATTAAAATGTCAAAATTTTTGGTTTCAGGTTTAAAATATTTTAATTTTGGATCATCCTGTAGATGTAAATGATTAACTAGAATATATTTTATGTATAATGAAATCACGTGGAATGTCAATAAATAGAAAAGTTACGACGATCAATTTTGATGAATGTTATAAATCATATCTCACGTTTACTTAAAGCGATTTTATTTTATGTTATAGTATTATTTTATTGGAAAGTTTTTGTTTTATGGCAGAAAATATCAATAAGATTGAACCCTTTAATATCGTTTTTTTCTCGTTGTCTATAAAAGATAGGAATTTTGTTGTTGTTGTTTGCTTCGAATGGTTTCACTTTAACTTTTATATACCAGTACTGGTAGTGATCATAATAATAATAGTAATAATAAAAAAAAAAGAAAGCTATAAAAGATGGAAAAAATGGCGAGAAAGGTAAAATGCGTGTGACAAAATACCAAAAGCCGATAAGGAATAAATGCCCTTCACTAGAATTATAACTTGACTTTCTCTCTGTGTTAGGGAAAGACCATAAATACAACTTTTATGGAATTATTGCACTTCGAGCTTTGAGATAGAGATATCCAGTTGGAATGGGTTTTCGGTTTTTTCTTTGGCTGTTATTAATGGCGACGTCAGTTTGCTATGGGGTTGGAAATATGATATTTTTTTTTTTATGATTTTTCTTCCACAAGTCAGAATTTTAGCCGAAACTTACCTTGTTGTTCGTTTCAAAGTCATACATCTTGTTAGGTCTACAAAAGATATAGTATAGTGTGTTGTTGTTGTTGTTTAATATATTTATTTGTTCAAGGTTATATCGAGTTTCAAAAGAAAAATTCAATGTTTCAAATTTCAAGTTCCGAGACACCGTAGTGGGATTTTAGTACATTTCAGGGGTCCGTACTTTCTGTACGGACCTTATTGTTTTGTTGAAGTATGTTTGGAAAAATAACCAAGTACAAACAAATAGCTGCACCCGCTTTAACCGGAAAGTACCCAATTAAACACTTGCAAGGATACGGTAATCATTGCATATCTGTATTTAAACAATGGCCACATGAAATATGCAAATACAACTTGTAATTACAACTTGTCTCGATCAGAAAATTCACTATGATTCGAAACTATTTCAATTATACTGTATGTAACTTGTTAAATTTACAACTATACAGGGCGTTCTTAAAATTTTTAGTCAAAATTTAACAACAGATGCACCAAAACAAAGCAAACTACGCATGGGTCCGAAAAGTCTTAATCTGAGATAACACAAGGTGAAATCATGTAATTTCATAAGCCTATTGTTTCATAATCGATATAGGTATGCAAATGTTATGCATTTCCGGACTCATATTTACATGGACTTTTTTCTTTGTTTTGGTGCGTATTATCTGTGGTTAAAATTTGACTTGAGATCTTTTAGGAACACCCTGTCTACAATATTACTGCCTATGAAAAACTGTATACGTAATTAAATTTTATGTTTGATTACAAATTCCATTCGGTCGGAATTCTGGCTGTCAGTGGTGTAAATGTAGATACACCATAATATTTCAATGCGAATGGATTTCTGTAACACCCGGCAGATTAATGCTAAGCTTTACACTGTCATAAGGGTATTTTTCCACAAAGAAATACGGTGTTACTTCTTTTTTGTTCTTTCTCATTTATTTTTATAACCACTTCATCATCTTATATAAGGAAAGTTTTAGAGGAATAGAATCATGAACATATGCTCGAGTGGTTTTCTTAGTTTTTTCTTCTTCTTTTTACTTTATACGAATTTTTGTCGTCGTGGAAATGGGACAATTTTTTTTTTCGTTATAATATTTTTTTTTCTTGTTCCATTCATACAATTCTCTGTCTTTTGTTCTTATTTTTTTTGTCTCTCTTAATTTTTTTTGTCACCAAGAGGATTTGCCGAGGACAATTTCTACTTTCGGAATGAAAGGCTTAAAGCTGTTTATTTCAGAAAATGTTTCACGTTTCTAGGATTTTTAATAAAGTTATAAAATGGTTAGGAGATTAAGAATTTCTATAAGTTTGTTTAAATTTTACATGGAGAATTATGACCATTCTTTTGTGACATATTTAAAGTTTATATAAAAAATTAATTAACAAATTAATTGGGTTGTGTTAAAGGGTTTCACTCAAAAGGGGTTATTAATGAGAGGCAATATATTATATTTTTTTTGGTTAAGTATTGTAAATGATCATTTTTGAGATGGGGATTATGAAGGATTTTTCGGACACCTTTAAAGGTTTTATACGATTTGGTGTTGTTAATTAGCGAAGATAATAGGATTTTCTCTTTATTGTGGTAGATAACGGTCAGTAGTGATTTCGTTTGGGGAAAGTTGGTAGGCAAAGAGTTGATTGTTAATTCATGTTGTTAATCACCTCGAACTTAACTAAGTTTGCTAGATTAAATTAGAAGGTTGGTTTGTTAGAATGTGTTGTATGTAGCCTCAAATGTGGTGTAATTGAATTTCACTTTACACGGTGGATTACATTAAACTGTATGGGGTGACGCAAAACGTGGGTGTGTTTTGCTCCTATACTAATTTGCGCACATGACTAATTAGGGAAAGTTTCAACAAAAGCTTCATTAGCTACAATTTTTAATTATTTGTTATCTTTAGCTTTTGGTAAGTTTAGAAGGTACTTAATGGTTAATTTTTGTTAAAATGTTGTTAGATGAATTAATTATTAGAAGAATTGAAATATGCGTTCTGCAGCTGGTGAGTTTTCAGAAAAGTCAAATTGTCTTTTACGAAATATCTCATTTTGTAACTGTCCTATCAATAAAAGTCATAAGAAAATAAGTTTCTAAAGTATGTTTGCTGCAGTTTTTATTGATTAAATATAGTTTTATCACTATAGTTGTTTGTCGTCAGATGAATCGTAAACACGCTATCAACGATCTTTCAGTTTTCCTTAATTTTAAAGGGGGGGGGTTGCTCAAATGCCTCTATCAATTTGCATATTAACATGACGAGTAGCAAACTTTACTTCAGGCTATAAAATGTATCGATCATAAGATTTAGTGCAAAGTTTGTGAAAATCGGTCCAGTCGTTCTTTTGTTTAGTTTTTACATGCGTGATGCTCGAACAACTCCACCCTCCCCAACAGACGTTAGTATTCTTTAAATTCAATTATTTATTTTTTTAGTACATTGTCGTTTTTATTTAGCATTTCAAACACCCTGAAGGAAAAACGGTGATGGTTTTGATGGTGATGGTGGTTAATGATTTATTTTTTAATTTAATCGAAACGCCATCACGTGATCAAGCCACATCAACAGCAGCAGGAGCGTTTTGCAACGCGTTTCCTTTTCTCTCTTACACCTAAAAGCCTATTCATCTTGATCGGTTATTTATTTCACGTTAAAACGGATAATTAGTGGCTTGTCAGGTGCAGGCGGGCTGATGGTGAAATGTGGCAAGAAAAGGGTTGAGATAGAGTAGAAGTGATGGAAAAGCCAAAACCGTTTCTTCTTCTTCTTTTTCCAACTTTCACTTCGTCTTCTTTTCTTTTACTAGTACTACTACTACTACTACTACTACTGCTACAATGTATTAGTACTGGAGTCTTAGCCAAATGCAAAGACCAAAATGGTTTTGTGGTCGGAAACGGATGGACGAGAGATTTTGCTTGAGCAAATGCACCAGCTTTCCGCTTCCGTATTGGACGAGACGAGTGAGAAATTGGTGTAGTGGTGGTGTGCGCCAAAGAAGTCCAATCGCACTCCTCAGCGCTGAACGATACGGATTTGCTACTGATTTATGAGCCTCACTTGAAGTGTTGGAGGCTGTTTGTCTTAAAGTTCGAGATAGGAAAGGAGAAAGAGAGAGAGAGAGATATGTACTTCAAACACCCTTGGACTTGAAATGCCTTCTTTAAGTTTTACCACTGACGGTAGTGGTGGTAGCGATGGTTTTGGTGGTTTTGTTATATGAAAACCCCAAACATTGAGGTTCGCTCTCAAAAGTACTATATAGGAGAACAAAGTTTTGAAACTCCTCACTTCGAAGTTTTATGATATATTGAGAAAACGTTGCTGCAGAATAAACGGTTTGCAAGAATTTTTTGTTTAATTATTGAGCTTTAAGAAATCAGTGGTATTAATTTTCATTATAAGCAGAACGTAACCTCGTATGAATTGAAGACCTTTTGTTTCACATGATACAGACTCTTCTCACTTAACGACCTACTTGTTTAATGACCGCTCGGAGTTACGACCAGCTTTTAGGCTTGCATAAGCTTATCTCTATATGAACTAGGTGGCAACCCGTGCAGAAGCACGGGTGGTTGTCATTGCCATGCAGTGTTTTAAGTATTAGCATGGGTTTGGGATTTTATATTCGATGACTAAAATATCAATATGAACGTCTTTTCTTATTATGAGTGAACTTTAATTTGTTTAATGCACCGTTTTTATAATTTTTGCTGACTTTATTTTTAAGTTTTGTACAAAAGTTTCTCGCTTAGCGAGAAATTTGCTTAACGACCTAGGAACTGAACTCGGTCGTTAAATGAAGAGACAAAAGCTAAAATGGTAAAATGAGAATGAAACTACTCCACTTGCATTGCTTCTTCACTTTAATAACGTGGGTTTAAGTTGTTTTCCGTTTTTAGCTCCTTTTTTTCATATTTAGTTTTCTCAAAACAACGCTAAATGTTAAAATCTAGCTGGAGATAAAGCCAAACAAAAAAAGGGCAAAACTGATCAACAAGTCTTAAAAGGTTGTTGTTTAGTTGGGTTTTGTGTGTTGCTCGAGGAGGTTGATGTTTGGGTAATCACAGCACCCTACCACCACCACCATCATCAACGTCTTCAATTGGAAACGCACATAACGCGGTTAGGCACATAACACGTTGGGGTGACAAAAGGGTTGACAACTAAGAAAAACAAAAACACAAAAGAGGGATAATCAGAAGAATAAAGTAAAACAACTGGTGGTTGAAGGGGGTAGGAGTTTTATACGTAGACACTTGGAATCAGAATGCGTCAGGTGCGGGTTGGAGTTGGATAGTGTGGTTGTGTGTGGGTGGGTGTATATATATATATACATGTATATATAAAGGTGTGTGAAAGAGAAAGTGAGTGTATGTGTGTGTGTGAAAGAGTGTGTGTTCCACTTTGAAGCAGCCGTCGGCCTTTGAATCGCACGCACACCTTGAGAATTGCACGCGTCAAATTAAGAGAATTAATTAATGAAGCGTTGAAACAGTCTTGGTAACAATGGAGCCGAGGAATGTATAAGTAATGAGAGAGCGATGCAGCTTTTCTTCGTCTTCGTCTTCTTTCCCCTTCTAAGTTGGGGAATAAAAGGGGGAAGAAGGTAATGAATGAAGGTGGAGAGTAGGGGTGGTGTCGGAGGAGGATAGATGTGTGGATTTGCGAAAAGGAGGGCATTTTTATTATTTGCAAAGGAAAAGTAGAAACCAAGATGAGCATTTTGTTGTAAGAATGCCAAAAGTCGACCCGGGTTTTTATTTATTTAGTTATTTTTTGTTTGTTTGTTTGTTTGTTTTTTAGTTTATTTAATTTTTTTTGTCGTTTCTTTTGTTAATAGTTTTAATTTAGTTTTGGCGAAACGCGTGTATTAGAGTGAAAGTTTGAGAAAATGGAATTTTTTTTTTTAATTCTAATTTTAATTTGGGGGTTTTAGAACTGATGTGCGTTTTACAATGAAACATCATTTTTAGTTTTCAACAGGTTTTAATTTGGTTTAGTTTTGTCTTAAAAAATTTTGATTCTCAAAAGAATACATACTAGACTGATTTGATTATGCTATTGTCAAAAAAGTTTCTTTTTATACGCTTTATATTAGCTTCATTTGTGAATTTGTTAGTCTGAGTTTTTGAGATTGTGAGTGAGCTGTGATTTGAACGTATACTGCCATATATATATATATAAGTGTTTTATAATAGTAATATACTGTATAGTCCAATGTATCAAAAATTGCATGAAGTGAGAACCGCATAAATCGAAAACCGCATAAGTCTAATGTAACAAAAATTGCACAAATCGAATCGAAAATTGCAGAACTCGAAAATGAAATTTCTCAAAATTCGCATAGATCGAATAACACGTCACTTATCGAATAACTCTAAATTCGCATAAAGCGAAACTTTATATATAAAGTGTATTTTTAAATAGCATTTTTAATGTACTTGTTTTAAATCGTAAACTAAAACAACAATACTTCCATTATTGTTACAGTGATATGATAGTGAAATCACAAAATTTTGCAATTTAACGGTTAGTTTTTTTTTATTAGGCCCGTAGCAAACTAAGCGATTTTGTCGCATACGATTGATCGCCATGGGGGTGTTTCTATGTTTTTTTAATGACCAGTTCCAAAAATGAAGATCTTGATTTCAAGATCTTCTTCATTTTTGGACTGTCCATTAAAAACACATAGAAACACCCCCATGGCGATCAATCGCATGCGACAAAATCGCTTAGTTTGCTCCGGGCCTTGTTGATAATTTTTATAGTTTTTTGTTTTTAAAACCACTGTTTACCACTGTTTTCACTGTTGTTTAGTGATAACAAAGTGAAACCAATCTGGTATTCTGTCGGAAACCTCGATTTTTTTAATGTATACCAGTTTATCACATTCTCTTGAAATGGAAGTGTGAACTACTTGAATCAATGACGCGAACGGTGATCCTGTATAGGTTTAGAATGGGAGGCTTTGTGCTCTCGAGTATGGAGGGATGTGTTGGAGAGTATAATGACAAAGGAGTTTTATGAAGACTTTTGGTCGAAAAGGAATGCGAGTCGTTGTCGCCATGTTCGCTCATCAAGCGTTGTCAAACGAAGGAAAGATGAGCGAGCTTTTGATGATTAAGGAAAAGAGGGGGGTAGGATAAAAGAAGGGGGGAAATTGGAAGAGCCAAATGGAGAAGGAAAAGGGGATGAAGTTAATTGCTAGAAGGGGTTTTCGAAATGAGGTATTAACGAAAAAAAAAACAGCAATTGTGATCGAGTTGGGTCTATTTCTTTTTTATATAGATCTTTCTTCACACGTTGTTGGTGGGTGAGGGAAATGGTATAAGGATGAAGATATTTGGCACTTTACAGGATAGGGGAATCCTTTCCCCTATCCTGTAAAGTGTGTATGTTGGTGAGGGGGGGGGGTGTTGTTTGGTGTTGCACAAACCCTCATCTAGTTGGATAAGCGATAAGACTTGGTTCACAATGGGTGTTGTCGACAGTGTGCCAATGAACACGGTGCGCCCAAATGAGGCGCCAGAGGGCTTATTCTTCTTCTTCATCTTCTTTACACGACTACTGTTTAAAGATGAACCTGTGTGTGTGTGTGTGTGTTTAGACTTAGTAAGATCCTGATAATGTGATCTGTCTCGAAACGCCATTTGCTGATGACTTTTACTCTTTCGTTTCGCTGGTGGGTATTCTTGAAATGTCGTTTGGTGTTGTTGCCCCCATTTGTTTTTCTCTTTCAGCCGCAATGTACTTTATTTGAATGCTGAATGCAATGTACTCGAGTAAATACATAGTAGTAAATTGTTAATTGAATCACATTGGATTTGAACGTTGTTTCTATTTGGACAAATTTTTCTAATTTTCAGTATTATCGATAAACTCCCAGAGGGTGGGTGAAATTATTTATTGAGTTAAAATTCAGAATCATAGACTTGTGGTACAGTACAAATAATGGTCATGGTTTGCAATTACTGTACTGTTGCTTGAAATGGTTTGGAATTTTATACCGAAGTTGGGGTTAATTTTAGCATAATTCTCACCTACCCCTGTATAGATGTCTTGAATCATTATACCAACGTCTGGAACAAATTTACCTAACTTTGGAATTACTGTAAATGTTCAAAACGACTGTACTATGTTTTGAATGACTGTACCAAGATCTGCATCACTATACCAGAAACTGGATTATTTCTCTTTATTACATTCTTAATGGAACAAACTTCTAAGCCAACGTTTCGTATAACATTCGGCTCAACATATAACGTAATATACCAATGTTTGGAGTCATTATACCAGAATCTGGAATATGGACCAAAGATGAACTTCTTCACCAAATTTTGAAATCAATCTATGTCAACGTTTTTACAATAAGTGGTATATTGAATTGTTGTACCAAAGTCTAGTTTCACTTTTTAAAAAAAATAACAAAAACCTGAAATCTCGGCGCCAAATTTAGTAATACAGTAACAAACACTGAAATCATTGTACCACAGATTGTAATTATTATACCAAAAATGTTGGATTATTATACCAAGGTTTGCAGCATCTATTTTAATGATTGGATTTAGGCCTACTATAAAATTTTGAAATCAATGTACCAAATTCTGAAATCATTATTTTAGAATATGCTGTACTAAAGTCTCGAATCACTAGATTTGGCATTAAGGAATCAAAGTTTACAGCAATTGTACTATTTTTTTAAAATCACTGCATCAAAGTCTGACATCACTGCACCAAATTCAGAATCGATGTAGAATTTAACACAATATCTTTTAACAAAATTATATAATATGTTAATACTGCTGTATGGACAACTATTAGGCATAATTTGAAACTTCCTTTGAACATTTTCATAAATCAAATTGGCGGTTGGGATGTTAGACTGAACCAGAGCGTAGGCGTGGTTATGGTTTGAATCTCCATTTTTTGTTGGTAATATAATGGTTAAAATATAATTTTTCGGCAATTTATGTCTTTCTTTTGGTCCTGATCTTTTAGAATCTTTGCCAAAAACTGAAGAAAAAACCCAACGAAAAAAACCCTTTGGAAACTTTGAGTGGATCGAAATCCCATTTGCACGTCTCGTTTTCGGAAATGCTGATTTAGTCCTTTTTTTGTTATTCATGAGATCAAGAGGTTGGAAGTCGTAGGACGATAGTTTTCTTCTTTTATACGTATATCAAAGAATTTTATCCCATCGACGTTTTCATACCAACATTTTCTTTCTTTCTTTCTTTTCACTTTTTTCTTTTGCTTTATTTATATACATACTTTAGAATCGTAACACTTTCCGGATCAGATCGGAAATAAAAATCACTGTCACATATTTTACAACTTAAGATTTCCGTTCACTTTTCCCTTTTTTAAAAAATTCTAAAAGAACTCTTCAAAAAAAAAGAGAAGAAAAAATTAAGATCGTTTCGCATACATTTCGCTTTTTTATTTTTATTTTCGTTTTTTCGCTCGAGGCAGTGGGTTGGAATTTATTGAAATTGCTGCGTTTAATCTGTCCCGTTCGCGAATTTTCTTTTCTGGCTTGAGATTTTGCAGGCAACACTTTTAAAGGATTTTTTAATGCGATAGCATCCGTTCTATAGCTTGTCACTTGCTAAGAACAAGAAAAAGAATCCAAAAAAAACAAGATGAATAAAAATAAAAATAAAAAGACTTTAAGACGAGAAAGTGGAAAGAAAAGTAGAATTTAGCATTTGTTGAGGTAGACTGTAGGTGTGTGTTGTACACGCGTGTTTAAGGTGGGGGTAGTATTTGGAATCGTTTTGTGCGAAGAGGGAAACATGCTCGCAAATCAAGGCGATGCGAGTTTGGAAATCCCTTCGTCCTCAATCTTCTTATTTCTTCTTTTTTTTGGTACTTTTCCTTTTGAGCTAAAAGATAAGCAACGACGAAAACGACAGCTCGTTTTCGCATCTCTTTTGCTACATAAAAGGCCATTGGAACCCATTTTCTTTCGCAAAACTTAGGTGACTGGCCCCTAAGCGCGACAACATTGACGAAAGATAACGAGGACAAATAATCCTCGATAGGCAACGAATAAATCAGTAGAAAGCTAAATGCAAAACTGTTGCAAATGTTTGTTGTTTTTTGTCGTTTGTCGTGGTTTTGTTTAGAATTATTATTTTTGTGGTTCAAAAGAGTAAAACAAAACCAATTATGAGTTTGTTGTTTTGTATACAAAGAAAAAATAGCAGCACAACTTTGTGCTGCTTTGTGTAGCAGCACAAAGTTGTATTAAATGTTAATGACAAACGCTCTATGTTATTTATTCATAATTTAATAATTAAATTAAAACGTATTACAGTGATTTAATAATCATTAAAATGTATTACAGTAATTATTACTGTAATAACGTTTCAATGGATTGAAACGTTTTGATGTTTTACCAATTTTACCACTATACGTTGTACATATTTGTATAAGTACATACCTTGGTAGTAGGCCTATGTCATGTAACAAATGCTTTGTTATAAGCCATCGTTGATAAAAACGTTTTTTGCAGAGTATAGACAAATTCTGATATTTGTCGATAAATATTGTATACCACCATTACTTCACAATGTGCTATTTTCACCATTTTATAATGGCATTTTTTCGAAAATGTCAATTAAGTAAAGTCATAATAAGTACATTAAACGTGGGCCTAATGCAAAAATTAATTTTGATTTCTGCATGTCTCGAATTATGCAAAATTCGATTTAGGTGAATTAAAACTTATGCGATCTCTGGCTAATTTCAATATTCAATTTATGTATGTTTTGAATAATTTTATTTTTGATTTATGCTCTTTTCAATTTATGCGAAATTAAATTTATGCTTTAAGAACAAGCTATTCACACTGAATTCAGCATGTTTTTCGTCCCATAACTTGAAAATATGCGTCTTGTACTGAGGACTGTTTACTTTCAATGAATCTTTTAAAAAGAAGCTATTTATACTGAATTCGGCATCGATACGATGTTTGATTTATGCGAGTTTTGAGTAATTTTAATATTAATTTCTTCAATTTTTGATTTATTTATTTAAATATGCGATTTTTTACATTGAACTTATGTGCTGAATTATGAACTTTTTTTTTATTTATGCGAAGGACTTATGCGGTTCTCGTTTTATGTGTTTTTGGTGCATTGTATTATACAGTATATTCTCATAAACGGCTGTAGATGGAAGTATACGTCCAAATCCCACCTCACTCACAAACTCACAAATGAAGCTAATATAAAGAGTATATAAATGATAATTCATTTTATCGTCTATGAGCCACTTCTGTTTGAAAACTTGCTGCGTGAGATAAGAAACGATGAAGCGCTTTATCGTATGAATTTAAAACTTCCTAGTTGTAGACTTTCCACAAATAACACTGTTTAGCACTACTACTATAGTTTCATGGTGCTGCTTGCTGCTGCCAAATGCTTCTGGTTTTCGTTTCTTTGGCATTTCGAAAAGGGTTGAATGGAGTTGATGAGTATGGTTGCGGATTGCCAATTGTCCTCTTGCTGCAGATGATGCGTTTCTTTGTTTGAAGCAGGACTGTGTAGAGTAGGGTGGGGGTGCATTTAATGGGTGCAAGTTGATGCGACTTGGTTAAAGAAGGGGTTGGTATAGTGTTTTCAGAATAGGAGAGGTCCGGTTGTCATTAATTTGGCTTTTGCCGAGCCAAAGAGGGTAATTCATTCGGAAAACGCAGCTGTTTTATTCTAGCAGTACTAGAAAAGTTCTTCATCGAAAAGCCTCCAGTCATTGAATAAATGAAGAGATGTGCACGCATTGTGTGCAACGGAATTTGGTAGACAAGAGAAACCCATTCTTTCTGAGATGGTCGAGTGTCTTCAATATACTGGGCATTCCAGTTTGTTTAAACAAAAGTAAAATAATTTCACTTTGGCTTGTTGTTTTGTCTGTCATTGAACGGACGCACACTTGAAGATGGCTCATATTATCTGGTTTTGAAACCATTGATTTTTGGTGTCGTTATTCAATGGCCTTGTTGAAGAGAGATTGCGTTCGATTTGTGTAAAAGTTTCAAGCGGGTTTTTTAATAGAAGAAAATGGAATTAGTTTTAAAACCCGTTCTTGGAAATGTCATTCTGGGTATTTGTAGTGAACTTGTACAGTATCCAAAAATGATTGAAGATTAATTCTGATGTTTTTGCATTTGTTGAATTTGCATTAAAATTTTATCGAAAAACCGAACATACTTGCTAGGCTACATAACATGAATTGAATAACAAAAAACTGGGGTTTAGAGATGATGGATTTTGATGACATCGTCAATGTTTCGTTAAAAATGATAGTTATTTGTATATTGTAGGTGTTTTGTTTGATTTGAATGAGTTTTGCTAGTCGCTGTATTCTTGCGATTAATGGATTAAAACTTTTTCATTATAGAATTGTATAGTAAACATAAAACTACAAGATGATACAGATGTTGAAACTCCATTAAAAGGTTTGCAAATCCACGCGGAAGATACTTTAGACATCGTTTAATCCTCAAGTACTTAGTGATAGAAATGAACTGGCTTAGAAGCAATACATTTTGAGGACATTTTTAACGGTTGTGTTAAAATGTATGAACACGTACCGGGTGAGCCAAAAATTTTTGCTTCTGTTTTTAAAATGTGAATATTTTCTGAACGGGGATAGGTTTTTTTTTTCAAGTGCTTATCTAGTTGTGATAGAAATAAACCGGTTTAGAAACAGTAGATTTTGTGGACATTTCCAACGTTTCTGTTAAAATGCACGGACGTGTATATAGCAATGGTTGCGTTCGATTGCGAAATTTTTTTTCACCGAAAAACTCTTTGCGGAGTTCATTAAGGACGAGAACGAGGGTGTCGGTCGTCAAAGTGTGTAACGATCTCTTTCTTGATGTTGAATTTTCATGGAAATGAGCGAAAGCTTCTCGAAACGAAGCTTGTTAATTGGGGGGATTCTCCTTGTCCAATAAAGTCGTCGGGCGATAGCCAATTAAAACGCACACACTCGAAGGGATTAATAGACGTTGTTCCGTCCGGTCTCAGGTGGTCGTTGCACGGTGGCGAAAATTCCCTTCATGGTTGCGTTGGAGTTTAATGGTAATCGATGATGGAGGAACTTTTCTTCCTTTTTCTTCTTTTTTCTTTCGTCGTCGTCGTCGTCTTTTACCAGTACCTCTATCTAGCTTAAGTTACTAGTATATAGTCATCTTTTCTTTCCTACCTTTCAACTTCTTCGCCAACCGAAGAACGCGCGTGCAAATGCAAATTTTAAAAGCCAAAGATGGGGCTTCTTAATGGAAAGCTTATTTTCTTTCATGTTTGCGGAAATTTATACTTTGTGTGGGATGGGACCTGGAAGTTGAGTGCAGTTGACTTTACTCCACTGCTCTGTTTTATAGGTTTCGCTTTTTTTCTCCCTTTTCTTTTTGCTTTTTCATTCTTTTGTGTTGTGTCATGAAAAGTTGTGAAATAAGTTTCAACCTAAGAGCTTATGTGATATGTCGTGTAGAATGAATGTTGATTACCTGTAAGTACGAGTATAAACACTCATCATCACATTGCCGTGTGCGATACTGACTGAGCTATTGGGCTATATTATTATACAACTAACAAGGGAAGGTTCCGACATGTAGCTCGCACCCAGATGAGTGATATATATTTTCAAACACTCTGTCCTATAGGGAGTAAAATTCACCTAAGACTTGCCGGCAGAAATCAAGTATACTATGTTTTTTGTGTCCTTGAAAATTCTTTAATTAAAAATTTACAAAGTACATGAAACCTGAAATTTTACATGTTACATCCCATAAGTGATGTCTCAAACCTTATTTCTCGAAAAAAAAATATTTCATTCATCTTATTAAAAATAATGTCCACTATTCCAAAATATCTTGAAATACAGAAACTGAAACACGTCACATTAATAAAGAAATTCAAATGTTGTATTATTGATACTAAAAATATTATTCCACAACTGACAACTCCCACATCAAAATTTCTATATTAAAATGCAAAATGATTACTAATACCACTCACTCATCAAGTGAACAGAAAAGTTCTTTTAAAATAGTAATATAACAACACAGTGTGCAGAAATTAATTATTTTCATTAAATTAGAATGGTTAAACCACATATAGCAAATCCGAATAACATTTGAAACAACGTATAACAAAGCCAACAAGTCATTGTTGTCCCTTGTGAGAAATTGTCCTTTTTGAAGTAAGTTCATAATTGAATCCAGATTGGCCAGTGTTAAATATATTCTAGCTCTCAATATTAATAAACTCAACTTTCGCTTTTTCGACAAAATTCTTGCATAAAGACATTGTTTTCGTCAAATTAACTTTCTCTGCGTACTTTGTAATAAAATGAATGAAATAAATTTTTTTTTCGAGAAGTCAGATTTGAGACTTTTCTTATAGGATTTAACCAGGCTGCCCAATCAATATAACACAGCGCATTGCTACAGCTTTTTAAAGCTTTCCAGCATAACACAGCGCGTTGTCACATCTTTGTCAGGCTTCTTACCATAACACAGTGTTGCTACAGCTTTTCAACGCTTTCCAGCATAACACTAGGCACAGAAATGCGTTGTTCGACATTCAACATCGTATTGATTTCGCTTCTCAATGATACAATTTCAGAAATGATACGAAATTCAAAAATTGCGTTGCACTAGCATTGCTAGAAGTGACAAAACTTTATTTGTGCATAACTGCATTTAACTCGCACTTTATGTTAAACATTTTGCATATATCGAGCATCTGGGACGATATTTCACTCGTCGTATATATTAGCGATTTCTAAATACTGTTCAATGACCACCAGTTTCACCCGAAAGAAAAATCATGACAATACATCAGCTAATTTACTACTATGGATTTCTTGAATTTGCTATGCTCACCAATGGTCATCACCCACTACGCGTTTTTTTTCACCAAATATTGAATGTACAACTCTTACTCGTGAAATTCATTTATACAAACTTTCTCACAATATCACTTGTAGCACCTCTTCACGTCGCTTTCCAAATAACTTTATCCCAAAATGGAATGAACTACTCTATCGTTAATTACAGTAAATTACACTGGACAACACAGAAAAGCCGTTGCAATAAAAATAGCTAATCTTTACTAATTTTGAAGTGCTTAACACGAAAATGACAATACAATTTTTCGTTTGGCTCTTATTTAGGAGATACAAAGGTGAACACATACGAGTAAACAACTATACGTATATTGTAGTGGATAGACAGTATATTATCACAAACACCTGTAGACGCAGTATGCGTTAAATTCCCAGCTCACTTACTCACAAAATCATAAACTAACAGTCACATGTAGATCGTCTTAAATCATACCGAACTAAGTCAATAAATTATTTACGTGTACTTTGTTCATAGGGTTGCACGTTATTTCATTTGCTTCATACTGTCATGTAACTCTCTCTAATTGGTCTAGCTATATACGGTAATTTTTAGTTTATGTTTATATACTGACTTACTGGCTTCATTTCGTGCATTAACTGTAAAAAAGTGAGTTAACTCACTATGGTTTAACACTATCCAAGTGAAGCTAATATAAAGTGTATAATAATGCAAAAAAATGACAACAAATTGTTGGTTGCGAATCGTAACATGGCTCGATAAAAATCTTTAATGCAACAAATCTTTAATTTTGCATTAGCATAAAATTGGCCGGTAATGCGCACACCTGGCGTAAAATATATTTATCTATAAAAAAAATGTGAAACAAAATATTCAGAAAAAATCGATTTTCCATTATACCGTCGTAAAGATTGTGCAAATTATGAAACAAACATTAAATTTTCATAGAAAACGGAAAAGTTTTTGTAATAAAAAAATAAAACAACTTGGTTCTTTGTGTGTAACTTACAATCGAGTTAGTGAACATCGTTTTCCAACTGCAATGCAACGTAATGCTGTGTTAGATGCACAGAAATGAACAAAAATAAAAATAATAAATAATAAAATAAAACAACTACCTAGAAAATGCACCATTCAAACAAAACAATTTTGCGTGATTCGAACAACAGTAATTTGTAGTCAATTATGTAAGTAATAACAGCGTGGAATTGTTCTCTAACAACGTTAGCTGCAACTACTGGTGCTGTACTTTTTTGTTCAAAATACGAACGATTATGAACTTTTGCAAATGGTATTTTTATGATAATTAGTCAACTTGGGCGTTTTTTCATTGGCTTTTATTTTTTTCTTTTATAATACAATTATTTATTTCAATTTGCACGATTTTTTTTTTCATGACGTGTTATTAATATTTATTTTTGTTTCTCTTTTCTAGGTAAGTGTTGTTCAACTCTATACTCGAATAAGAATGGTGCTATTTACTTCCATTACTTCACACTTTAAAGCTTCAGGTAGGATTAAAAGTTTTGGTTATAGTTTGTTTAGCTAGTATAGTTGAAAATTTGTTTGTTGGTGGTTGTGTAAAGTGTATTTGACAATTACCTCGTTGTATGTGTTATACGGTTAGCCAAGTGTTAATGCGCGTATTGGCGCGTGAAGTTTCATACGTTGGTGCTGTCGGAAAAGGTCCAATCACTCATTTATTAATAACGTTGCAACAAGATAATAATGAAAATGGGTTTCGCCTTATTGATCAGTTTTCGATTAACGTGTTTTCGATAAATGGCGGAACGTGATCTTTCGTTTTGCCTAATATGCGTATCTATATATTAAATAAAAACTCGCTTTTCTAATCTTTAATTAAAAAATTTCATCGATTTTTCACTCCTTTTACTGAGATTAACAAGTTTTTTATTAGTTTGGAGTGTTGTAAAAAGTATGAAAAAAAATTGGTAGGAAAATTCAAGTTTAAACCGGATTTTTGTTTTGTTACTAGAAAATTATTGTGTCCAAAAAAAATTTGGTTTTTCAAACTTGAACCGTCCTCATTTAAATTTATTTTGACAAAACTGGTGACATTGACATAATTGGTTATGATAGCATTGAACATATCAGTAGTAAATATTATCTATTATTAACTATACTTAAAACTTTAAAAACTAACTATGTTATACTAAAACAGTAGCTACTTTTTCATTAAGGCCACCTGACGCACGTGATCTTTGGTGTGGCAAGTGGAGCAATTTGTGGACAGCTGTGGCGTCTACTTTTTATCCAACCAATCCAACAGGTTTGGACACAACTACATTAAAAATGCATTGTTTTTATAAATCCTATCGTTATATACAGATATACAGTATGTACATATATACGGCAAAGAAAAACTATTTTCGATTTTTGTATGTTTCGATTTATGCGAATTGAAATTTATGCAATTTTTGAGTAATTCGATATTTAAAAATGCGAAGGACTTACGCGGTTCTCGTTTTACGCGTTTTTATCAGGTACATTGGACGGTATATTCTCATAAGCGACTGTAGATTGCAGTATACGTTCAATTTCCAGCTCACAAACTCACTCTCACGAGTGAAGCTACTATGAAGAATATAAAAAGCCAGTTCACATTATTAGATTTCACAGTTAGCCGCAATTGCTCCACTTGCCACATCAAAAATTGCGTGTTTCACGAGTTTTCTTATTGACCATTTTCTTACCTGTCATACATCTTTTCATCTCTTTACACGTGAACTCTCTAACAATTGCTACAGGGTGTTGCAACGGTTTTATCCCTTAGCACGTAGGTAAATCACCTGTCCCATTACTTTGCTAAGAAGCGAAGCCCACTGCAATACATTCTGTCCATTTTTACACGTCATTAGTCACGTGCTCATTGTTGTTCAATTGTACTTTAAACCCTTACGATC
Source organism: Cryptops parisi (assembly GCA_034695005.1). Classification (NCBI taxonomy): domain Eukaryota; kingdom Metazoa; phylum Arthropoda; class Chilopoda; order Scolopendromorpha; family Cryptopidae; genus Cryptops; species Cryptops parisi. The sequence continues at coordinate 30 of JAQIWH010002619.1, read as the reverse complement.
AAGTAAAGTTGAAGTAGTGTTGTTGTAATT
>JAQIWH010002618.1:0-23674 GCA_034695005.1 Cryptops parisi | reverse complement strand
CAATAATATAAATATCTCATCCTATAATAATAATAATAATAATAATAATAATAATAATAATAATAATGACCACTGCTTATATTTTTTTCTATTATTTCATTTGTTTTTTTTTCATGTAATATTTTTTGTTCTATCACTCCATCTTTGATTGATCAAAAACAACCTTGAATTGAAACCCGGAGGGCAACTTTAACGCACTTCTCGTTACGTGTCATGCCGTCGATATCAGTATCGATCCAACTTTGCGACTTCAATAATTACTAACCTACAAAGTGGCAGACACGTTCGTGTTTCTTAACGTTGAGTAACGATCTAACGAAAAACAAAACAACGCTGGTTTCTGATTACAAATTTTGTAAATTAAGAAACGGGGGATTGGATTTGAAGTCGACGTAAAATGAAATTTGACGTGAATAACACGTGTCATCTAAGTACACGTGGTTTCAGTCATTCGTTGTTTTATTTTAAGCCAACGAAAAAGCTGCATGCGAATCATGCGTTGTCGACGGATTTTAAACTAACACAGAAAACTGATGATGTGTAAATGGCAACTCTTGATTTACAAACAAGTTCCGTTCCGAGACATTCGTCATGTGTTTTGTTCGATACGATGGATCTTGCATTCGTGAGCTGTTACATATTGTATATGGCAATGTATATAATCCAGGCATTCCATAAAATGTAGCTATATCACTCTTTTTCTTTATTCTAAAAATTTTGTAATTATTTCATTAGAAATGAAATTTTTGTAATAAAAATGTCATTTCATACATTGCCAAAAAAAGCTTGGCAATGTATGAAATAACATCCTGTATACAATTATTTAGTTAAGAAGAGGGATCTATACAATACGTAACATAAAACTAATAACAACATACAAAATAGATATATGTATTAATTGTGATGCTTAGCGAACGTCCGTACAGTCAAACGTTCGTGAATCAAGAGTTGCCTGTACATTAATGTATCTGATCCGTTGGCACGACAATTTTAAAATAATAAAAATATGCGTGAAACAATCTAATGAATAAATCACAGATGAAATCCTAAGTTGATGGACGGACAAGAGTCGGTGCATAAAATTATTGCCATATGAGAGTGATGTCACTCGTTTTTATGCTCGGAGATGGTGATGATAAAGAGAAACTTGAATCATTCTATCGTCATCAACGACAACGGGTCTCGAAAATTCGTTACGTTCGATGTCGATAGCAAAAAAATAATAACAACAAAATAAGCAATGCGTTGTCACATGATCAACAACAGATTCATCTCCTGCAATCGAGTAGGAAAATTTCACACGACCAGCAACGACGAGTCTACCGTTGCACAAATTAACGGAAACGTACGTTATCCATTTTCGGGACGTCGTACTCATCACAGCAATCATTGCATCACAAACATTTTGTTAACGGTTAGTAACAAACATCTTCCACTGTCAGTACTCGACGCACTTAGATATGTAAAACAACCATTTTACCGTTTCACAGCTTGACGACGAGTTCGGAGAGGAGTTGCGAGTAGTTGTGCTCGATGTTGAGCGCCGGTAACGAAACCGCCTTGTCCCCATCCGTAAGCGACACCATGGTGAGGGTTTGCCGACCGGATGGACGAGACGTTAGGTTTGTTGAAAAGTTACCGTGCGTCGATGATGATGAAGGTAGTAGTGGAAGAAGCGATTCGTTCACCATGCTCATCAAGCAAGGATCGTCGACCCGCAAGCTCCTGCTCGTTACAATCGGAGCTGGTTTCTTGGGTCTGAAAGACGCAAAAGGTCCGTTAAGCCCTAACAAGCAAGATTCAACGTTGATGATACAAAAAAACGTACGACCAAAATCTTACAACGGAACTTGCTCATAAAAAACTAAATTTTTCCCGTAAAAGCACGTTTATAACCGTAAACGTACCTGCCTCTCTTGATTGTGTGGTTGGACCTCTGCGTCGACTCCACTTTATCAAATAACCTCAACAACAACTCGGGGTTACCCATTGTGACCACTCGGTTCTCGAAACTTTTGGCAAACGAACTTTGGACGGAGCTCGGTTCCAGGGACTTTCGATGTTCTTCCGGAGGAGTTACGGGACGAATTTCTGAAATTTTCCCCCAAAACAAATTCAATCCCCAAAAAAAAAATAATAATAATAAATAAAATAAAACAATAATGTTTAAAACAAAAAATAACCTGTGACATCCTCTAAGGGTTCTCTGCTAAACAAAGGCGGCAATACAGGAAAAACTGCTGGCGAGACGTTGGATGCGACGTTCGGTTGTTGCCAAAATGATTGTGGCAAAGCTCGAAGTTTCATCGGCAGTGGCTCTGAAAACAAAAAATGAATACAATTTGAATTTCTTAATGAATGCAAAATACAAGTTAATGTCTAGATATATATGAAACAAAAGTGAAACATGCATGGGACGATGTAGAATAACAACCACTTTTAGAAAATCCGACGTTCAATAATGGAATCAATAAGCATACCGTGTGAATGACTCACACATTCCAGCGGCAAATGGACGTGAGAGTTTACATAAACACCAATCGTTAGCATACAACCAGAACGTTAATTATTGAAAGACTTCCGAGAAGAGTTTAAATCAATATCGATAATACGGAAAACTACGCTTTACATGGAGACAAAATTTAACAACAAAATCTGTAAAACTTGCAAATCCAACATAACACATGTGTTTCCATGTATCTATTAACAGCAATGTATAGAATCTAGACATTCTATGAAACATCTAGTCTGGTTTAGGCAATGTATGAAATTAACATTGAAACAGGAATTAAAACTTAGTTCTATTCCGAATGTATAATTTTGATGCATAACAACATGATGTGCAAAGATATTAGTGCAAGAAGTGTTGAAGTATCCCATATACAGCCCAAAGCAAATTCACATTTTTAAATGCATTTTCCTCGAAACTGTAAAAATGTTACTTGACATCCTTTTACACCGCAGACCCTTCAATATTTCACCAAACTCCCCTAAATAGTTATATATACAACATGTTATTACATACATTGCCAAAACAGGCTAACCATTCTATAGGACGCCTGAATTCTATAAATTACAAATCGCACCTTTTAAGATATAAAAGCAGATTGAAACACTACATTGCGACCAATTTGGTTACAGGGTCGGTGATGGTCATCAACTACTTTAAAAGTGATTCAACTACAGTACTAATAAAGAAATTTAAAACTACTAGTTAACTACAATTTTAAAGTAGTTACAATTACCTTTCCAACTACTTTAAAGTAGTTGAGTAATCTGTAACTACTTTTCTCAACTACTTCTCCACTGTGGCTAGTATGAAAAGTTAACGTTATTTTTATGTGTTTTATTAGTTATTTATTTTATTATTTGTTTCAACTTATTAGCTTTACATAGCACAAATGTCAAAAAACCATCTTTTCAAACAATTTATCTGAAATCTTGCAATTTGTTGGTGTAAGTATTTGACCTGCCATACTCAAAAAACTCTCTACAGCAAAAACTGCAAATTTCTGAAAATTTACAATAGTTATTTATTAGCATTATTGGTAGCAGTTAAACTACGTAGTTAACAATCATGCAAAGTAATTAAACTAGGTAGTTGTAATCACTTTACATGAAGTAGTTATAACTACCCAGTGATTCATGTAGTAGTTGTTGAAGTTTTGCCCATCACTGGATATTTATAGTTTCACGAAAATCCTATTGTAATTTACATTACAATAGAATAAAAACACTACATAGTTATAACTACATAGTTCAACTTTGTACACCATCATGCTGTTGAAATGTGCTGCAAATTTACTAGTTTGCTGTGTTTTCTATGTCCACTAAAGTTTTGAACCGAAACAAACAACTAGTGCAGTAGTGAAAACAATGTTACCATGTGCATCAAGTTTTTTTGAAGTTTGGGAGACACATCACAAGTCTCACGAAATTGCCGGCGAAGAAACACAAACAAAGCACAATTTTCTGCTGTAAGCACAAAAAAATAAAAAGTATATTTCATTTACACATTACAGTGCTAGTGTCATCAGCGTGTGCGAAAGACTAAACAATCAGTGCTGCAGTGATATCGAAGTGCTTCGGGAACTCTGTTTCGAACGTCTACCTTTCTTCAGTTTAGGTCTCGTCGTCGGTGCGCCGTTTGCCACAACGCTTTTCGAATCCAACGTTATCAAGTTTTTCTTCTTCTTTCCTTTCGACGACCCTTCGAGTGCGTGGGCATGGTGACTGAACCCGGGTTGTCTGACATAAACGGGTTCCGAAGCGGTGCTGCTGCTACTCGGACTCGCCACGTCTTCGTAGTCGGAACAACCTTCGGCCACCGTCGCCGCCGCTTCTTCATCGCCGCTGTCCAAAGACTGGGAGAGTATGGACGTTTTCCTTTTGCCGCTCATCTCTCGGGCCGTTGAAGATGCAATGCCGATTTGTTGATACTTCTCGGTATCGTGGGACGGTCCATCGTCGGAATGCGGTTGGTACTATTCCCGGTGGGTACGAAAGGTACCTGTCGGCGGAAAAAAAACAACTATCGACCACTATAAGATGACTCACTTTTGGATGATCGTTATTGGTAGACGACTTGAAGACTTAATTGTCAACAACACTTTAACCACTCGTCACGACGTCAACAAGCACTTTCACCAAACTACGATAGTCCGTCGTCGTCGAAACTGTCCAGAAGTGGTTCCAAAGTTGAATGTTCCGATACCACTTTCGATATCCAGATAAACATCGACTGATTATATCCAAAACGAAAATGACAATTTATGGGTCTTCCTTTAACATTTTTTTATGAGATGTTTTGTCAACGAGGTTCTGTTAATCACATCTTTGTTGTGGTGAAGAGGGGTTTCTGTTTCCAAGGGTTCAGCTACCGGAACATCACGTGGCCTAAAAAAATATTAAGAAAAAAACAAAAAAACAACAACAACCCTACGAAGCCCCATTTGATTGGGAAGTAGAGAAGAAAAAAACACAACCAGGTATAACTTTGTCACCTAGGCAACTCTATCGACTCGGAGAACAAAACTGGCCGGCACCAAAAGTTGTGATAGTGATCGCCATAGCAACCGCTCATTAGCATAGATCTTCCGACAAAACCCAACTTCACCTGTTTCACTTTGAAAACTCATTCTTTAAAAGATGAGACAATTTGACTTTTTATTTTTTTATCTAAAAAAAAACAAAACAAAAATTTGACAAAAATTTAATATGAGGTTATGAATTGATTATTGATCAACCGTACACATCAAATTACCTTGTCACTCATATTGGTCACGGTACTTTTATTGATTCGGTTCGCTGAATTATTTAACATACTGTTCTACTTTAATGAAAGCGAACGTTCAGAAGAGGCACTTAATATATTTGTAAACTTTGTTAACATCACTGCTACTTTGTTACCATACAGTATACTTGTAGTTGAACATGTGCAATCTCCTGATATAGTGTGAAAGTTGTCACCAAACTTTTCTTCAGCTAAGATTTCCCATCAACTATCAAAATAACTCATTTTTTTGTCAACACTTGAATTAAATTTGCATAAACAGGAGACGACTTTTATTACAAACTTTAAAAATCTCTAAAAAATGAATTTCAATCGTAAACCTATTAAAATAATGAAATGTAATAATTGAAATATGATAAAATCAAAATATGAAATATAATATATGAAATATAAAATTTCAAAATATACAAAAAATTATACCATGATTAATTAAATTTTCAAGAATTTTGTTTATTTTTAAATTGAGAAGTTAGGTGGACTAACTGCATATAACTCAAAAAATACAGTTTTGAGAAAAATTGCAAAACCTTAAAATTTAAGATTTAAAAACAATTCCTGTCATCTGTATATTTGCATAACGAAAATGAACAGATTTTTCACCAAATAAAATTCTGTCAACTTTAATTGACAGATTTAAAGTCACATCCCAAAGATTCAATATAATATGCATTTTAAGAAATAACGACATAAGTAGATTTACACCGTTTTTCAACCCAACTCAATTATAATCATACATTATACAGGGTGAGTTAATAGTACGGTCACATGAAAACACTCAAAAGACTAAGTTTAGTATATAAATCAATACCATCAATTATAATCATACATTATACAGGGTGAGTTAATAGTACAGTCACATGAAAACACTCAAAAGACTAAGTTTAGTATATAAATCAATACCAGCAGCTATTGGCTAAATATGAAATAACGAAGATAGCACTGAAAATTTCTGACAATTTACAGTAGTTATTTATTAGCATTATTGATACTAGTTAACTACCATCTAAAGTAATTAAAGTACGTACTTGTAATAATTTTATGCTATTACTACATAAAGTACAACTACTTTATTACTATACCACCCTTAGTAGTTGAACTACTGCCCATCACTTCGTTGCTGAACGTGTACACTACACTGCAATGCACTGAGGCTATACTGGAAGCTTATAAGAACTGTATTATTTATATTTTTATTTGAGTTTCGACTGGTTGGAAATAAATGAAACTGGATTAAGTGTACTACGACTACCTACAAATTTTCTAAATATGAATATAGACTCATGGTTCACTAAAAGGTCAATGGAAATCCCACCGTTGTAAAAAGCATTATTACCAAGACGCTATTACAGTAAACTCCTTATCCAATACTCAAATTATATATATATTTACAAACAACTTAATACTAAAATAACGTTCTCTCAAGCAACCAGCACCCAAATGGTTTGGGGTTAATAACGGGATTTGGAGTAAAATGTTTAAAAATTTAAATTAGCAAAGATAATTTTATTTTCATTACATATTCAGTTTATATTCCATGTATGTATGTATGTATTAGGTTAATAAAACTTAATAAGTGGGAGTAGTTCTCACTGTTTGTGAAGAACATTTTTCTAATGGCAACATGATGATATTTATATTAAGTTCTCGTTCACATTCTCATAAATGTTAAAAAAAATGTAAAAACCTTTTTTTTTCATTTATAACTTTAAAAAAACTTGAAACCTTAATATTAATAAAACTTGTTTTTTACTTAGCTTACACTTTTATTTCTTCGTACAGTACAGTATTTCTCTCATGTCTACAGAAATCGAAATACAGTACTGTACTATTAATGCTAATACAGTTTACTGATGCATACACTGTGGGCCTACTTGATATGGAATTTTAATGGGTTTCGTAAGATGTTATGATAATTTAAAGAGTGATGATCAGATATTCGGAATATTCAGTTATCCGACAACCCTCATGTATAAAAAAGGAGTTTACTGTATCTTTCCAACTCAACATTTTCATTTATAATAATAGTTGTCTAGATCTGTCACTGACGTTAGTGACCACGCGAGTTTAATTTTATTCTCTCACTAACGCAGCATTATTAGTAAACAATGGCGTTAGTGACCACGCGAGTTTAATTTTATTCTCTCAAAATAATTTAATTTTACTCTGCATTGTTGGATCAGGTGGTTATACATTTAAAAATTTTACTCTCTGAAAATAATTTAATTTTACTCTCTCAAAATAATTTAAATTACAACAATCAAATTTTACTCTAGACACCCCGTGGTCCACGGGGGCTATCTATCTAGTTTATAATAATAGCCTTTAGGGTATTTCCATAAACCATACTTTGGACTCACCCTGTACACAAATATTTAACTTGTGTAATAATTTACTTCAATTTAGTTAAATTCAATGTTAATATTAAAAAAAATATAGTAAAATAGAATTGAATCAATGTTTATGGCAAAAATAGAATTGGCAATGTATAAAATATTGGCAATGTATAGAATCCTCTTCTTTAAAAATATTCTCATGAATTCTGTTTACAAATATAATTGAAGTACCATACGATGAATAGTTTTGTTTAATTGAATCCTTATATACATCGGTACATAGTACCATATATCTCGACATTCATTTGCAATGAATGATTACTTTTTTGGTTATCTTTTGAACTGACATATAACACACAATAAAATGGATTACACTTCTATATTCAAGTATGTAAAATATAATGAACAAAATGCAAGTACCGTATCACGTTCATGTTAACTTTGACGAAGTTCTCAACATTGTCATTTTTACGTTCACCATCATTTCCGTAAAATAAGCGTGGCGAAGATGATGAACAACTCGCTGGTCAATGGAAACACAACGCAAAAAGTGAATATGAGCCAAAACATATCGCAGTCCCATTGGTCGGTGAGAAAATACGACATGCATACCGTACCAGCTGTATGAACCAAAATAGCTGATGTTTTACGTTGAGGAATCAATTTCAAAGGTCAAACTAATAACATTATCCATTGGTCCAAAGAAAGGATACAAAACAAACAAACAAACGGCCAGAATATGGAAATGCCGCTCATAAAACTGAGTAGTTCGAAACCCAAGAAGCAAATGTTTAAGATCAGGCCGACGGTCAATCTGTATACGGAATAATGTACATTTCAGTATAGGCCTATACTGGTTATGGCAGATAAACACAGTGCAAATGTTTAGACAGTGAAAAGATTTGGTATGATTACGTAGTTTAAAATGTAGAATAAAACAAATACATAAAACAACAGTCGAAAAGCTTTTGTTAAATCAAAAAATGTAGTTTTGAGAAAAAGTGCAATAATTTCTGTCACCTTCAAATTTAAGATTGAAATAAAAAGAAAGAAAATAAGTTATAGAAGGAAAATAAACAAGTTTTGCAAAAACAAAAAATTGTCAACTTTAGTTGACAGGCCTCAAGTTACGGGCTAATTTAAAAATGCAATTGATCCAGTCCAGTGATCCGACACTCGACAAACAAACAAACAAACACAAAATTGACCCATTTCGTATGCAATAAAGATAAATGTAATAACTAACTGCTGTACATAAGTTTTATTTCTTGTTTTGATACTTTGTACAGTCAATACCTGAATTGTGTGGTTAGTTTTGCTAAGCTGGGGTATTAATAAACAGTAATTCATCAATCTGCAGTAATCTGATACCTGCTGGTCTAATATACGCCAGATTTGAGAGACTCTACTGTACTTACGTAGAATCACAAGAAACATTGTATTGAGCTTGCAAAATAAAATATAGTGAAAAAAAAAGCTATATTTACTGGTAATTCTTAGTCTCGTACAGCTGTGCTGTATATCTCATCGGAAGACACGCTTCGACGTTTTCATGCTGAAACAAAAATATAAGTTTTTACTGTATCTATCGCTTTATGCATAATACAGCTATCAACACAGTTCACCTAACGGTACTTTTTCATTACACACCCCACCTCTCATTTGTTGCTACTTGGTTTGTTGCAGGTTAGGTTAAGGGGAAAAAAAACAAAAATGTTAACCTAACCTATAATTTTTTTTTTGTAATCTGACCTGCAAAATAAACCCAAAAGCAAGTAGCAACACTAGAGAAGTGGAGCGTCTAATCGAAAAGTACTCACCTAACATGTCACTTCATATAAATAAATAAATAAATAAATAAAAAATATAAAGTTTTAAACACTAACCATGGAATTATAAGTTAGGTATGTAACTATAACTTATAACTCCATGATTATAATACCAACAAGCTACCTGACACCCCCACTTCAAACCCGAGGTGTGCTAAACAACATATACAGTTTAAACGTAAATTATATTTACCTTTCCCCATAAAGCCACACAGACAATTATGAGATGGGCCATCATGATTAAAAATCGAGCGGGAACTAAACCTGATAGAAAACTCATCTTGTTCTGCTCACGAAAAACTAATCACAATTCAAACTTCCCTTCCAAACGCGTCCATTTTGAAATGTCAATTCACAACTCACGGGATTTGCACTGTCAGTAGAATGAGTCGTTCCCGATCACCCCCAAAATATACACCAAAAATATTTTGAATAAAAATTTTACACCAACAAATTTCAACTTTAATTATCGATAAAAATTATATAAAATATCATCATATCAAAAAGATCGTTCCTTAGTGTGCCACGTTGCCACAGACAACAGTTCGGCCGCGTTCACTTGGTATGCTTTGAGAGCTTTCAGCGCGATAGCCGTCCCAATACAGTCGATAACCTTTATAACTTACATAGACTTTATACACGATATCGACTGTCTTTGGACGGTATTTGCGCTAAAAGCGCTCAAACAGAACGCAGCCACATCGTACGGAGTGACAACACTACGTCCAGCTCAGCTAGTTGTGTCTTATCTGGGCTATTTTGTATATAAAATCACACTTTTTCTATTCAATTATTCATTATAAACTATTTATCACTGGTTCGGAGTACTCGTAATTCACAATGGTAACGTATTAATTTTTACTTAAGTTAAATTGTAACTACTATTACTGTGCTCCAATGATTTAAGTCACTACATACAACATATGCATGACATTGATGCATCAAATGGAATTTACACATATAAATTTATATATTACATGAGTTCGTTTTATAAATCCAGCCACTGCGGTTGGATATCAAGCGGAAGCTTTCAACAAGATCCGATCGTGTCAAATGCGTCGATCTCCATCCCACCGAACCGTGGATGTTAGCTAGCTTGTACAACGGCAACGTACACGTGTGGAACCATGAAAGTCAGGTAACGTATTGCACTGTTTTGTACAATAACTGAAATCTCATACGTGCGATGATGTAGAAACAACACTGATACAATGATGTTTGTTAACGATAATAGCAACTGGTCAAGTCGTTTGAAGTGTGCGATCTTCCTGTACGGGCGGTTCGATTTGTGCCAAGGAAAAACTGGATCATCACTGGCTCGGTGCGTATTTTGTCACAAAACAACTGGGGCATCACTTACGTTACGTTCAGAGATAATTTTGGATACTTGAAATTGTGATTTCACAGTAAAAAAAAAGTTGAATAATTTTAAAATTGTACGGAATAAAAATTGGTCCGAATATTGATACATATGCACTCGAACTTCAAGCACAATCCGTTCCAGGAACTAGTTCAAGACTTTCGAGTTAAATTTCCCCACAAGAAATCTTTTTACGTGGAATGACCCAGCTGTTTTATATCTACGTGTCAAGTGTCGTTGATATTAATTTATCTAATATTTGTAAACTCAACTGTTAACTTCAGGATGACATGGAAATTCGAGTGTTTAACTACAACACGCTCGAAAGGGTGCACAAGTTTGAAGCGCATTCCGATTACGTTCGCTGCATCGCCGTTCATCCCACTCAGCCTTTCATCTTAACCAGCAGCGGTAAACCGCAATACTCTTTATTTTTCCTTTTTAAAAACCAGATTTTTATTTTGGGAGGTTTGAACCGTATTTTTTACGTGTATTTATAGATGACATGTTGATCAAATTGTGGAACTGGGAAAAGCAGTGGACGTGTCAACAAGTCTTTGAAGGCCATGCGCACTATGTCATGCAAATCGTCATCAACCCCAAAGATAACAACACGTTTGCCAGCGCGTCGCTCGATAGAACCGTAAAGGTCAGTCCTCTTTAATTGTGATATATATTGGATTTTTAGTTGAAAGTGTGATTTAAGTGAGATTTATACAGGGCGTTCCTGAAATGTCTAATCTCGGATACTATGCATCGAAACAAACACATAGCATCATGTGTAAACTGCGTTAACTTTTGTTAGGTGTGGCAGTTGGGTTCGAACGCACCCAACTTCACGTTGGAGGGTCACGAGAAGGGTGTGAATTGCGTCGATTACTACCACGGCGGAGATAAACCGTATCTGATATCGGGTGCCGATGATCGTTTGGTTAAAATCTGGGACTACCAAAACAAAACTTGCGTACAAACGCTCGAGGGACACGCACAAAATATTTCGGCAGTCAGTTTCCATCCTGAACTTCCCATCATCATGACTGGTTCTGAAGATGGTAACATCTTTGAAATTTCAAATTTCAAAATATAATTAATTTTATTTGTTTGTTTAGTCGTTAAAATCGTTAACTGATTACGCAGGTACAATGAGGATTTGGCACGCTAACACGTACAGACTGGAAGCTACTTTGAACTATGGATTAGAACGCGTGTGGACCATTGCTTGCATGAAAGGTTCCAACAATGTCGCCATGGGCTACGATGAAGGAAGCGTTATGATTAAGGTAAAAGTTATAACAAAAAACAAATGGGATACTGAATTACGGGACACCCAGTATAATCCACACGGTTTTTTCGACAGCTCGGTCGCGAAGAACCGGCCATGTCGATGGATTCCAGCGGGAAAATCATTTGGGCGAAACATTCCGAGATCCAACAGGCCAACCTGAAAGCGATGGTCGACACCGAAATAAACGACGGCGAACGTCTCCCTTTGGCAGTCAAAGATATGGGTAGTTGTGAAATTTACCCACAAACCATCGCTCACAATCCCAACGGACGGTCAGTGGCGAACACGTGTTGAACCGATGATTTTTCGGTTTGCGGCATAATTATAGTTGGTGAAGTTTTTCATCGTAAACTTGGGTTTCAGATTTGTGGTTGTATGTGGAGATGGCGAATACATCATCTACACGGCCATGGCGCTTCGCAACAAAAGCTTCGGCGCTGCTCAGGAATTTGTGTGGGCGTTGGATTCGTCCGAATATGCCGTCAGGGAAAACAGTCTTAACATCAAACTCTTCAAGAACTTCAAGGAGAAGAAGCAATTCAAGCCTGAATTTGGTGCTGAAGGTAGGTCGTTGATATTTCATCGTTCAGTAGTATTCAGTAATAAAATTTATTTATTAATTAATTAATTATTTTTAATTAAAATGTATTTATTAATCTAACTCTAAATTTATTAATTAATTTATTAATGATTCTTGTTTTTGTTAAAGGTATCTTTGGAGGGTTTATGTTAGGCGTCAAGTCGGTCAGTGGGTTAACGTTTTACGACTGGGAGTCGTTGGAGTTGATCCGCAGGATAGAAATTCAACCCAAACACGTAAGTTTTTGCTATTAAGTTCATAAAAAGAAATCTCTTTTTTTACACACTTAATATTAGTTTCACTGGCGAGTCGAGACAAATGGGTGACATCTGGTGACAAATTCTGATATAAATGGGCGACATCTGGTGACAAATTCTGATTCCAAAATACGTATATATAGATACAGTATGTTCTTAAAGTACTGTTTTATAATGTACTTGTTTAAATGACCGGATAGACCTTTTACACATTTCTACGACATTTCTTCTCCCTCCTAGAGACCTCATCAGAAATGTTAAAAATTGTCTATCCGGTCAGTATGGTGAAAAATATTTTTCTTTTAAGACTGGTGATAAAATAGAGTTTTGAGCATCGTTACGCAAATGGCTCGTTTATTTTTTTTTATGTTAATTATTATTTTTTAAATGTTTGATAGGTGATGTGGTCGGATAGCGGAGAACTGGTTTGCATAGCTACAGAGGAATCGTATTTCATTTTGAAACTGAATGCGGAAACGGTGCTTAGATCGAGAGAAACTAAGGAAGGAGTCACCGAAGATGGGATCGATGATGCGTTTGATGTAACTATGGACTTTCAATGAAAATTATTTAATTTTAAATTAAATCGAGGAGTTGGGTGGAAAAATTGCTAAAAAGCTACTTGACGTCGTTATTCCTAAAAAAAATGCGTATATTGAATCGTTTTAGACTAGTCTATAACAATGACATTGGATTGTATGTAATTTGCACATTTTGGGATAAGAGTTTTGAGATTTTGTCTTGAACGTGAGTTTTGTAAATCTGAAATTTTTTTGTGATTTCTTCATTTTTGTCGTTTCACTTCCAAAGCAATGTAAAAGATACGGATCTTTGAAAAAAACGTCGTAAATTCATTATAAATTAGCTCGATATTTGGAATAACGGTGTAACTGCCATTTTTCAAATTAGCCTCCAACTTGAGGCATGTCAACTAAAGTTGACAATTTTTTTTGCAAAAAAACCTGTTCATTTTCTTTCTATAAATTTACAGTTGACAGGAATTTTCTTCAATCTTAAATTTGAAGGTGCCAGAAATTTTTGCCCCTTTTTCTCAAAACTACATTTTTCCTTTGCGTTACGCTAATATTCAATCCAACTCGATGAAACATAACCCTCTTTTAATGCTAGTCTAAATACGGATTCACATACAGTACGTCGCTTTTAAGAATGTCGATGATCGTCTGTACTTATGTAACATAAAAAATTTAATTCGCAACCAAATTATTTTTGCAACAAGTGACTATATATTTTTTGGCTCATCGTAAAATGTTGACCCTCTTTAAAGGCTTTGGGTGAAGTTCAGGAAACCGTGAAAACCGGACTGTGGGTCGGCGATTGCTTCATCTACACCAACGGTGTAAACCGTTTGAACTACTATGTCGGTGGAGAGATAGTTACAATATCCCATTTGGACAGGTTCGGAAAAAAAAACGTTGTTTAAAAAACATTTTCAAAATCGAAATTATATGTTTTTAAAAATAAAAATACTTTTTTTTAGGACGATGTATTTGCTTGGCTACATTCCGAAAGAAAACCGACTCTATCTAGGCGACAAAGAACTTAACGTCGTCAGTTTTTCTCTTCTCTTATCCGTACTGGAATATCAGACAGCGGTGATGAGGCGAGATTTCGAAACGGCCGACAAAGTTCTGCCCACGATTCCAAAGGAACAGAGGACGCGCGTGGCTCACTTTCTTGAAAAGCAGGTACGTTCCGTCGGCACCGTAACCTTTTTATTATTACACACTTTATATTCGTTTCACGTGTAAGAGAGGGTGCGAGTCGAGACATAGGGCGACATCTGGTGACAAAATACATCTTTATATTTGTTTCGCTTGTGAGTGAGGTGTGTATTGAGACATAGGGCGACATCTGATGATGACATGTCGATTCTTCCTTTGCTTGACTTTTGCTTGCGAGTGAGGTGTGTTGAGATATAAGGCGACATCTGGTGACAAATACCAATGTCAATGTGTGTATTAAGCGTGTTGTTAAAAAATATATTTTTATACTCTTTGTATTAGCTTCATTGTGAGTTGCAACAAAAACAAGACAACTCCAAATGAGTTGTCTATGGATTTGTCTTAGTCTATCGAGTGGTACTGGCTATATGGTGTCAATGAAAAACCAATATAATGGATGCTACATGCCCTATATCCATTATTCTTTAGAACCTCCCACATGCTAAATGGCTTAATGGATTTTAATTAATGAGGTGTCCATGGATCCGTCTTAGTCTCACGAGTGTCACTGTCTATATGCTGTTGATTAAAAAACGAATATGGTGGACACTATATGCCAGTATATAAAGAGTAAAAAAGCATTTTCAATGTACTTGTTTCACCGTTCTGTATCTCGTCCACTCTGTGTTTTTTCAGGGTTTCAAATCGCAAGCGTTGGCAGTGTCAACAGATCCCGAACATCGTTTCGAATTGGCGCTTCAGCTGGGCGAGTTGAAAATAGCCTACACCCTTGCGCAGGAAGCTCAGTCGGAACAGAAATGGAAGCAGTTGGCCGAACTTGCCACGTCGCAATGCAAATTTGACTTGGCGCAAGAATGCCTTCACCACGCGCAAGATTTCGGAGGACTCCTTCTCTTGGCGACGTCGGCGGGAAACACCACCATGGTTCAGAAATTGGGCGAAACTGCTGAAAGTTGTGGGAAGAACAACGTGTCGTTCCTTTCGTACTTCTTACTTGGACAGTACGTATTTTGTTTTGTTTTTTGTTTTTAACGGGTTTTGTTTGTATTTCTGTGTTGCAATGTTCAATTTTCGTTTCCTTTTTTTTGTGAAACCTTTCAGATTGGACAAATGTCTCGAAGTACTGATCAACACAAATCGGTTACCAGAAGCTGCGTTTTTTGCCCGCACGTATTATCCGAGCCAAATATCGAGGTAAACATCAGTCGATTATCTCTTACTAAAAGACTCCAATCTGCGCGTATGCGTTCGTTCTTTTTTTTTGCACCCAGGCATAGTCTTTTTCCAAGTTACTCATACAGAAGAGAGGTAGTGTAGGAGAAAGTGGTGAAATGGTGTGTGTAGTCACATTTATGACTAGGCGGACCTCTAATTAAAATAATAATACTAGTGAGTTAGCTGGTGTTCACAACTAAGGTTGTGAAAAAAGGTGTTGCGACAAGGTTCCAGAATGACCAGAATTGACCTAGAAACGTACCACTTTCAGTGCTGAATTATTTCTGATTCCCAATTGGCCAATGTCGTGCCTCACACCTGATTGGCCAATGTCATGCCTCACACCTGATTGGCCAATGTCATGCCTCACACCTGATTGGCCAATGTCATGCCTGACACCTGATTGGCCAATGTCATGCCTCACACCTAATTGGCCAATTCAACTGAAGTTTTCTGAAAGAATGTTGTGGCAAGCTTCCAGAATGATTGAAATTGACCTAGAAACGATCTATTTTCAGTGATATTTGCCTGATTGGCCAATATTTGTTTACTATGGTTATGTTATGTTAACGGAGGCTACAGTATCAGTCTAGGCTTTTATAGAGGTAGATAATAGCTCTTGATTTACGAAGAAATTGCAGTCTTAAAGAAGTAACGATCCCATGAATCAAACTGCAGTACAGTCAACTCTCAATTTGCGTCCGATGATTTAACTTTTTATGAAACTTAAAATATCGTGTTGTTTCAACGATGCAAAACATTCTTCTCAAAAGGGTACTTGCACTATGGAAAGAATCGCTAGCGAAAACCAATAAGAAAGCAGCCGACTCGCTGGCGGATCCCGACAAGTACGAAAATCTCTTTGCGGGTCTCAACGATTCGTTGAAAGCAGAACAGTTTCTACTTAGTCAAGCCAAAGAACCGATACCGGCCGACCAGTTCCCACAAACGACGGTAAGTTTATGCTTTCCGCTATAGATAGATAGCGATAGACGGTTAGCTAGATTTCATATTCATAATATCAAACTTGATTTTTACCCTAATTGTGGTTTGGTTTTATATTTACAGCCCAACAGCGACCGTAACGTCGTAAAGGAAATGAACGAAGCGGAAGCAATGGGTGCATTCATGTACACTCCACTCAAACGTTTATCGCTCATCAACGATGACGATGATGTATGTTGAACATTTCCGTATTAATTTTTCTCTTTTATTTCCTATGCTTTTTGGTTATCTTTATTTATTTTGCTATTACGAGTGTGAAATAAATCATTTCAACTACAAATCGATGCATAAATATTTTTTAACTGAAATTGGCTAATTAAACCGTCAAAGCATTCTTTAACTCATGTTGCTTAGCAACATTTGTTAGCCTGTCGTAACTGAGTATACACTCACCAAGAAGCAGAATCAACCGCTTTTTCTTAACTCCTCACATGTAGGCCAAAAAAAATATGGGTCAAGAGGGGAAAATGCACGCACACAGGAATCTGCACACACACATTCCTAAAGTGCACAAACTAACGAATTATTATACTAAGATGTTGTCAGAGTGTTGTTAAACCAGCAACGAATAATATGAAATTAATTGTAAAAAATTTTGCTTACCTTAAGTTAAACTTCTAACTAAACGATGTTTTGTGTGCAGGGGGCATTCACAATCTATTGATGATATAAACAAAAATAAGGTATTAAAATTAAATTTTTAATAGGGTATTAAAATAACAGTGATAAAACATTAAAAAAAATTTTAATTCTATTGTAATTGAGGAGTTGGGTGGAATAACGACATAACTCCAAAAATGTAGTTTTCAGAAAACGGGCAAAAACTTCTGGCGTCTCCAAACTTAAGATTAAACAAAATTTCCAGTCAACTGTGTATTTATATAAGGAAAATGAACAGGTTTTGCAAGAAATCTGTTAACTTTAGTTGACAGGCCGATTTAAAAATGCAATTACGCCATTTTTCCAAAGATCGGTATCTTTTCCATTGTTTTGAAAGTGAAGCAACACAAAGAAAGAAATCACAAACAAATTTCAGATTTACAATAGTTCCAAATTCTTGCTCCAAAAAGTCTTAAATTGCAAATTATAGGCTACCCAATGTCTTTTTGCTATAGACTGGTCTAAAACGGTTCAATATATGCGTTTTAAGGAGTAACGACTTAAGTGGATTTAAGCATTTTTCCACTCAACTCCTCAATTTAAAACAGTGTTAACACATAAACAAAAATTAAAATTTTATTGTAAATTTCATTGTAAACACTAAAATGGGATTATGCCTGAAATTGTAGCAAATTTCAAACACAAACGATCGGATTCATGAAAATAATTCTTCTACAAATAAAATTGTAGCCATGTTTACAACATGATTTCACACTTAAATTGTTTACTACGATAGTAAACGGCATGCTTTAAAATTATCAAGCATGTGATTTGATAATTTTGTTTTTCATTTTTGTTATTCAAAAGCCACAGTTCGTTATCATGCATTTAGGCAGACGTTTATTTCAACACAAGTTCGTATTTGGTTGATATTTGCATGCCTCGGTTAAAATGGTCGGCAAATTGAAAGAAACATTTGAAAACAAGATATCAAATTATTTTTTCTTGCATGTAAAGATTGAAAACTAGTATTTATTTTCTGTTTATGATTTTGTTGAAGTTCCAAAAGTTCATGTTCGTCAACAACAACAACACCACTGATTTCTCTAGATGATTTAATATCATTTTTGCTTGATCAAAATATTTGGTTCCGATAAAATTAAAATTCTGTTACAAATTCATAGTTGCCATTTAGGTGCACCGACATACGTCGGGAGTTTGAACGACATAAGTCGTGCGCATAAGTAGAGGCCACTACTTGCTTACATGATAACATCTTCATAATATAAATGGTAAACTATGTAGTGTGAAGTCGTATACCATGAAAATTTGTTGGTAAATATTTAAAAACTCAATTGTTTACAGTATTTAAAATCGCCCATTTTGATGATGATGTGAACTAAGTTGTGATTTATAGTGAATGTGTTTTGAAAATTTGCTTAGGGGGCTGCCCTGTGGTACACCCCCCTATGAATTTTATATTTATTTAATTTAAAAATATTGTACACGATAAACCATAATTTTGGTATTGATAGGTACATATTCTTTGCTATTCTCTATTTGGTATTTTCCGGTTATAGCGGGGCCCGTCTGATGTTGCTTGTAGTTGGTTATGTGTTTATTTTGCAGGTTAGGTTAGGAAAACAAAACAAAAATTATACATTTAATACGTTTTTGTTTTTCCGTAACCCAACTTGCAAAATAAACCCATAAGCAAATAGCAACATCAGACGGGCCCCGCTATAACCGGAAAGTACCCTCTTATTTTTTACAAAAATATATGGTACGCTTCAAAATGTTATTAACCTCTTTGAATTCGCAACTTTTTTAGAAAGTGGCGAATAAATTTTTAAAAAACATTTAATGGTCCCAGGAAGATGATAACGAAAAAATCTTATTTTTATCATCATAAAAATTATTATATTACAATCCTTGAACTTCATCGAACATTTTAGCACGCGTCTCCGATTAGAAAAACCCGATCACAAGTCATCTCAGCAGTGATTCAACTTTGCCAAAGTAGAAAAATTCAAGGTTCCATGTTCAAAGTTTTGTTGCTATTTTTTTTTCTTTTAGAGAAAAATAATATCAAAATATTAAAAAAAAATTGGGAAATACCCTGTTTTTTAAGAGAAAAAACAAACCTTCATTAACACTAACTGTCCAAAAAATATCTTTGGTTGTTCATTTGTTTTTAAAAAAGTTTCTTTGTAACTACAGTACCGCAAATAATTTTGTGACTGTCGAGAACGTCCATCGTCTGAGATAAGCCCATAATTCGGACGTTTTCGAATTAAACTGGTTATGTAATTAACTATTATATAAAAGATACATATAGTTGACTAGTTGACATGCCCAATGTTTTCAAGCGGTTTTGCCGCCACTGTAGCAAACTGCTTTAAAAAACAAACTGCTAAAAGAATATCAACTTCAAAAAGAATATTAACAAACCAAAATAAGCTTAAAATTTTTTGTAAAAATTGACATGTGTACACTATCAGTTCACGTGCTAGATGGTTCATTTTGTGTGAAATGCATGAAATCTTATATCACATCCAAATTCTATACTTTCTACCAAGGTTATCTGTATACAAGGTATAGAAATAATCTTGCTTCTACCAACTTCTTCTAAAATATTCTTAACATTATCTATCAACTAAGATGGATATCTCATTCTGCCTTGAGTTTTTTTATTTGTATTCATCAGAAACTTATGAAATTTTTTATTATAAGAAATTTCCTTATCTCATATTTTTTAATCGCATTGTTTTCAATTATCGCATGTGCACACCAGGGCTCAAAGGTTCTAAAATGTTGCACATTATTTAGCTCTAAAGACTACTTGGTAATTATATACTGTAGTTTGTTGTTTTGTTTTTTATTGTAATCGTGCAAAACATACGTGCACTGATGAGTAGATGGTAGTCATTATCTATTATTCTATAAAAGAGCACGACCTTCCTCCTCCTCTTACTAGTATTCCTCCTCACCAGTTATAGCCATTGGACAAGAATCACGTGGTTCTTTCTTTTGCACCTGGGCATAAAGAAAGAATTCTAGAACCTTCTAGAACTTTCAAGAATCTTCTACAAACTTCCACTATGTGGCAGTGTCACTGTTTTTACTAGCACCACCTCACCATGTGTGAAAATGCCAAAACTCATACTGAAATCGGTACTCTAACTGTAACGAATATTGCAATATGGGTTAAATTAATAAATAACTTTCCCGTCATTTTTGACGGGTTATTTACTGGTATGGATATATTTTGATAAATAGTTACACAAACAAATAATATGATGTACACAAAAGTGACCACCAGGACCGAATTGGTGTACACTAGGGTTGCCACCTTTTGAAGACTTTTTTGGTACTTCAAAATCATATCGAAAACAAATCCCAAAATATCCCATTGTATCTAGTTAGTTTTCATGTCATTTTATGTACGTAGTTTAATTTGGATTTTTATGGTGTTCTATTTGTATTTATTTATTTATTTATTTATTTATTTATTTGTAATGTAAAGCTCGTTTTACACGTCAAACTTTTTCAATCAAATTCTATCGTTTCCAACTGTCTTTCTGACGTCACACACGCGTCCTAGCGTGTTTTCGTGCTCTTGGTCAAACCATTATGTTCTTATCTCCATGGTCAAACAACAAAAGCACTGAAACGCGCCTGGGCGTGTGTGTAACGTCAGAAAAAACAGTTGGAATCGATAGAATTTGATTGAAATAGTTTGACGGACTTTAGAATGTGCAAATGTTGAAGCTATGATGTTCTCTAAAATAAAGGGCGACCCTAACTTGGGTTCATATTTAAAATTAAAAATTTTCGTTTTAGGGAAGTAGGAAATACATCAAAAACTAGTTTAGTTCTGATGACGAAAAAACCTATTTTTATTATCAAAAAAATTTACTGTAATGCAAACCTTCAATTTCATCTATCAGTGAAAATTGAATAAGAGTCTCCGATTAGGAAAAACTTGATCACGGGTTATCTCACTAATGATTCAACTTTGCCAAAGTATAAAAATCCAAGGTTCCATGTACAAAATTATCTTGGAAAAAAATAATAACAAAATGTTAAAAAATCTGGGAATCACCCTGTTTTTTTAAGAAAGAAAATCTCCATCATCAGATACGGTGCTTTCTAATATCTTTGGTTGTTTTTAAAGTTTCTTGGTACTACCACAAATGATTTTGTAGACTGTCGAGACAAACCCATAATTCAGACTTTTCCGAATTAAACAGGTTATGTAATTAACAAATATATATAAAATGTACATATAGTTGACTAGTATACAGGGCGATTCTGAAAAACTATTCCTCACTTTTTGAAGTGATAAGTGGACATGGTAAATGAAACATCCTAAATAATAAAACGATAAGTCTCCATGTCAGTGCGTGTCATTGGCTAATAAAATTTATCGTTATATGACGTCATATGATGATACATGACAAGGCATCAAATGATGTCTTTGGAACCCTGCCCCAAGGCGATCTTGAAAAGAGCGAGTCATTTAGAGTGGTTTCATGTTGTTGTTGCTACACATAATCGAATGTTGCAGAGCAACATGAGATAAAATAATGAATTTCGTAATAAACACAAAACACTTCCCGTCAGTTTTTGATGGGTTATTTACTAGTCTTTTAATAATAAATTGTCCAGAAATACTTACTCGAGATACAACAAAACTAAATGAGTAACGTGTTGGTTTATCTTCCGATTGTGGGAAATTCAAGTCCAAGGAAACAAAGTCAAAAACAAGACAAAGTAAGAAATGTCTCAAAAATACGTCAAAAACATAATCTTTGACTTGTTTTCCTTTTTAGGATTTTTTGTTGAATTCTTTTTTCCTTGACTTTCCTTATTTTGACGACAGGTGCCAAACAATTTCTAGATATCAAATATTACTATTACTGTATAACAAATATATCAACCATACTGTGGTTATGTTTTTAAAATTTTGAGGAAAACGCATTAAAAGATCTGAACTTGCATTGTTGTCTATGGACTACTTCAAACATCTTGTACTAATATCATTGCACATATTGTTGTTTTGCTCAAAATTATGCGTCAGGAAAATAGAATTACACCTAACACATTTGGAAATACTTTTAAGGTCATTTTTGACAAAAACGTCGCCCATTTACACCTAACCTTCAATTATTAAACGAGGTGTGTCTCAAAAGTAAGTTGACTGATTTTTTATTCAAATGTATAACGGACTCTGCGAAAATCACAAGTTATTTGCTTCAAGGTACACTTTTTTGGGAAGTCTGGTTCTAAATTTTCGTAGCAGTACTGGAAGCCATTTTCCGTACGTGTGTTACGTTCCATTTTTGTGGACGTTTTCCACAGTCCTGTAATGATGGTCCTCCTGCTTTAATTTCAACTTAGGGAACAGGTAAAAATCGCAGGGAGGTTGTGGGAAAAGTGGGGATATTTTTGTTCGCCAAAAGCTCTCGAATTGAAGTCGCTTTTTGAGCACGCACAATATCATCATGCAACCATCTAGTCGTCATGTCCCTTCAGACTTTCTGGACCCTTTTTTCGAAGTCGTTTCAAGACGATTAAATGTTTGTCTTAGCGGTAAAATTCTCTGTGTATAATTTCATGGTGGTCGAAAAAAAAAATGATAATCATTGTTTTCACCCTAGACCCTGTTTTCACCTAGTTTTCACCCTAGTTTTCACCCTTCGCGGATTAGCTTTACATAGGCGTGCAATGGCGTGCACGCCAAATAATCATCTTTTCAAACAATTTGTCTGAATCTTGCACCGTTTTGGTGTAAGAATTTGACTCAAAAAGACTACAGCGAAACTGCAAATTTCTGAAAATTTGCAGTAGTTATTTATTAGCATTACTGGTAGCAGTAAAACTACGTAATTAACTACCATGTAAAGCGATTTAACTAGATAGTTGTAATTACTGTAATAGTAATTTAACTAGTTGTTCAACTCCTAGTACTTGGAACTATTGCCCATCACTGGCAAACAGCCCAAAAAATTGTAACCGATGAAATAAACACATTTACGGAAAATGGCTTCCAGTACCACCAAGGTTATTATTACTACTCCGATCATTGGAAAACAAATGTGTAACCATTGTGTGACTTCCCAAGGCGTGTACAGTAGACTGGTCCAAATTTATATGGAAAAAATAAAGTATGGAAATATGTGTCTCCACAAGGTTGCCTGTGTTCCATTTA
>JAQIWH010002617.1:0-23676 GCA_034695005.1 Cryptops parisi | reverse complement strand
ATATACATGCATACTGTATAAACAACGTTTTGTGTGTATTACGTCACCTGTATGCCAATGTCAATTATCAGTGAATGACTTTGGCCAAAACAATATTGACTCGTTCCTTCGTCGCTTTCATTATAATGCACAAACAGATTTTTAAAAAAAAGCAAATGTCCCATTTAGTAGTCGCAAGATACTTTTCCTGTAATTTCTGAGCAATTTGCCTTGAGAATATTCATGAAAACAACAACAAATTAGGTCATTTTTGTGTAATTTGTCGCTCTGCACGAGAGGGACGTATCGGTATAAAGTTCTACGTCCACTTTTAACAAAAATTTAAATACATACGTATATAAAATGACCATTCCAGTATGTTAATCATCACCAACTTCTGCATAACTTTCCCTCCTTTTGTCCACCAGGAAATACAATTAAATTATTGTCAACGTTTAATGACATTAATGACTTATTGCATTATTCCATAAGACGACGACGACGAAGAGAGACGTGCCTTGGATTTTGGTGTCATTATCATCAGCAGCATCTTCAATGACATTTCTCTCATCATTTTTTTTTATATTTTATTTCATTGTCGCCAAGTAGTCACAAGACGAAGAAGAATGGTCCGTGTCACAATGTTCATTAAGTTACGACATGCAAATGACAGCGTCTTTATTTTTTTTCCTATTCTTTTTCCTGTTCCGGTTGCCTAAGAAATTACAATCGCTGTGGCAATTATAGAGGTGCTTTTTTATATTCTTGTCTATGTCATGAAGTCATTGTCCATTATAATGACGAATTTATTTTTTTTTTCCTTTTGCAATTCTTCGTTCTCTTTTGATCATAAAGGCGACTTGTATGTTGCGTGTTTTTATGTTATTTATTTGTTTAATTTTTTTGGCTTCTAGTAATCTAGTTTTTAAGTGCCCATTAGTCGTTACACTAAGGTTCTTGTTTAACTTTATCTCAGTATAGTATATAATCTTGGCAGGTATGTCTATATAGACATATATATCTATATATTTTTTTCTACAATAGGTCATTTGAAGATTTTTCATTTCGATATGTAGCCGAGTAAATGTTGCAACGTTAAAAGTATTGTCTACGAGGTTTATACTCTTTTTTTTTGTTGTTAAGTTCAGATTTTGAAGATTATACCGTTATAAGTACACTTTATTGTCTTTTAGAAACTATAAATATACTACAGAAAGGTTAATTAAAGTTACTGGTTTGTCAAAAGATTAAACTTAAGATAGGATGGGTGGAAAAACAGCTCCACTTATGTCGTTATTTTTTAAAATGAATATATCGAATAGTTTCAGTCTATAGCATAAAGACATTGGGTTGCCTATGCACTTTCAGACTGTTTTTTGGAGCGAAAATATGGAATGCGACTCTTGTAAATCTGAAATTTTTTGTGACTTCTTCCTTTTTGTCGCTTCACTTCCTGGTTGTTTCACTCGATCGTTTCACTTCCAAAACAATGGAAAAAATACTGGTCTTTAGAAAACGGCGTCAATGCATTTGTAAATTAGCGCGATATTTGGAATAATGGCGTAATTTCAGTTTTTAAATAAGCCTGTAACTTGAGGCCTGTCAACTTAAGTGAACAGATTTTTTGCAAAACTTGTTTATTTTCTTTTTTTTTAAATATACAGTTGACAGTATTTTTTTTTCAATCTTAAATTTGAAGGTGCTAGAAGTTTTTTGCTTCTATTTTTTGTTTGTCAAAACTACATTTTTGGAGTTACGCCGTTATTTCACCCAACACCAATTATACACAACTAGTCGGTCAAATTTATCATGTCTCGATCAAAAGGTTATTTTGAAGTTGTTTTCAACATGTTTTTTTTTTGTGTAAAATTTAAAATCAATTATACAGTATAGTATATTTGGGTTGCATACTAATATCTTTTTTATTGTAAGTATACTGGTATCAGTTAATATTATTTACACATAATTTTGTGTTTTTAAGTTTAAAATCAATAGTTTACTCGAACTGGATTTTAATATATCGTATATCATTATTATTTAACTTTATTTTTTACGATGTTTTTTTATTTGGTGAGAAATCCGTGATGTGAGTAATTGAACATATCAAAGATATATTACTCGTTCGGAATTCTTAAAATTGAGGCTTTTTCCTAGAATCTTAATAAATGAATAAAAAAACAAACAAAAGTTTCAAATTTGAACCGAATTTTGCTTTGGCGCTTAGCAACTACCACGTACACTTTTTGCGCCCAACAAAATCCGGTTCAATTTTGAACACGTTTGGTACGCGATGAAAATAAAATATTTTTCGGAAATGAGATTGGTGAGATAATTGAAAGAAAAATAAGTATCTCAAAAGTTCATCTTGTTGTTGTTGTTGTTGTTTGCTAGTGTTTGCTTGGGTGTGACCACTCGGAGAATTGGAATGTTATTTAGAAACACTAGTCTTACAATTTCGAACGTTGGTAAAACGATCGCCAACGGCTACATTTTCTTGCAAACTGGATACCTGTAAATCCTTTTCTACGATTTAAAATATGCAATGCCGAAGTCGTTTTCATGTCCAGACTGTATATCGTAAAATAGCTATGCGCAGTCTGGCTTATGTAGATTCACGTTGAACGTTGGGGTGAATTTGTTTAAATTCTTCGTATAACGTTATTTAAAGTTTTATAGTGATTAAAGTGATGCTTGAAAAGTTATACTACGCATTCCTCTTGCTAGAGTTTTTATTAAGACGTTCTTGAACCTCGTTAATGATGCTACGCATTTTGCTGGAAACGCATTCCGTGTACTTTAAATACTATATTATTACAGGAATTTTATTTTAATTCAATTGATACTTTTTTGTTGTTTTAGCTTGATAAAAATGCAAAATATGTAATACTGTACCTGAGTTTGTTTCTTGTCTAGACTGTATCGTAAAATACTTACTCGTATATTATGCAAATTGAGTTTCAAGTGGGGGTCCATGGGAATACTGAAAAAGATATTAATGAAAATATTGGGTTGGGGATAATATCACCTTGATTAGGTCTCTTGACAACGGTGCTATTCATTGCCTGAAACTTGTAGGTAACGGTCCATTAGTCAAAAGCCACTGTCATTTCATTTATTTGCAACAACGCAACTGAAATAAAAATTCATCCAACAATGACGATTAAACGACGTGATGCTGTTACAACATCTTCATTGCAAGTCACTGATGCATTGAAGTCATTTTAATTGTTATGCAACCTTTAAAATCAATATTTAAAGTA
This sequence comes from Cryptops parisi, assembly GCA_034695005.1. Classification (NCBI taxonomy): domain Eukaryota; kingdom Metazoa; phylum Arthropoda; class Chilopoda; order Scolopendromorpha; family Cryptopidae; genus Cryptops; species Cryptops parisi. Next base: position 20,437 of record JAQIWH010002617.1, on the reverse strand, counting down.
ACCTCACAAACAACTACAGTAACATCACTGATACATAGTATTAGTGACTTGCAGAGAAGCTGTTGCAGCAGCATCCTGCATTTTAATCGCCATTGTTGGATCAGTTTATTTCAGTTTCATTGTTGGAAATAAATGAAATGACTGTGGATTCTGACTGAGTTGCCTACGACAACTTTCTAAATATGACTTGGTAGCTACGACTCGTAGTTTACAATGTATAGAATAAATTATTATGTAACAATGCGATTCCTTAATATTTCATTTAAAGGTTTATGCAAATACCTCTATTGTAAAGAGTGCTATGAAGGTGCTATTATTACAAAAATTCAACATTTTTATTATAATAGCTTATCGAGTGTTGGAACTATAGCTGGTGAGGGAAACTCTTGTCTTTTATTAAGTAGGATAATTGAACCGTACTTAAAACTCACCCTGTATGTACTCTGGTGTACAGTAGTTAACTTTACATTGAACGTGTGGAAAAATTTTGTTTTAATTTTCGTTTAACGTTATTATTTAAAGATTATAAGTGATTAAAATTATGATGTGTTTGAAAGGTTATACGATACAGTACATCCCTGGATATTGGTTTGTATTAAAATGGTTTCCAACCTCGTTTAACGCTGTTTCATTAAGACGCGTGTTTTGCTGGAAACGCGTTCCGAGCATAATGTAGCTTATTGAGATAACAAATTTTATTTTAATTTAATTGACATCAAAATGGAATTTTTTTTTTAACCTGGTTTATATCAATTTCGTAAAATGAAACTATTTTTTTTAAACTTTGTTTTGAAATCATCTTGAACTCTTAAATAAAAACAAACAAAAATGGTCTAGGTTTGAGAGATTTGTTTGTTATTAATTACAAGTCAATAGTCCGTCGAAAATGACGGGAAACTTATTTATTCATTTAACTCATGTTGCCTCGTTACAGTTAGAGTATCGATTTTGATATGAGTTTTGGCATTTTCACACACAGTGAGGTGGCTCTAGTAAAAACACAACGACACTGCCACACGGTGGAAGTTTCTAAAAGATTCTTGAAAGTTCTAGAAGGTTCTAGAATTTTTTCTTTATGTTTAGGTGCAAAAGAAAAAACTACGTGATGTTTCTTGTCCAATGGCTATAACTGGTGAGGAATAGTAGTAGTAGTAATAGTAGGAGGAGGAGCAAGAAGGTCGTGCGCTTTTATTAGTAGGATTATTTTTTGGGAGTCCTAAATGAAATTTTTAACCTTGCATTTTTCTCGATCCAATGAACTGTGAGTTAATTTCGTCCTTTAGTTTAATTTAATGTATTTTTTCTATTTTTATTAAGCGCATGTAGGATTCTAATACCATTTAAGTTCACATAAAAACGCTTACTACACATAGGTTAATTTAATATTTTTTTTGTTGTATATTTTCAACAACTGGTTTTTGTTTTAATTTTTAAAGGATGTGTGACTATTTTTCCACATTAATTGTCACGGTTCATCACAACTAGTTAGCTAGACTTATTATTAGTTTTTGGTCGAAAAATATTTACGAGACAAGTGGACAAAAGGAACATGTATGACACTAATAGTCGATTTTATATTTATGAATGTCTCACTTGTATCCTGAGGATATGTAAACTGATTGAAAATAGTTAGACCTGGAAAAGGTGACACTGTGTTACTTTTATATTTATTTATTTTAATAATGCGTAGCTTTTTTTTCCTGGTTTTACGAGATGTTGTTTTGTCTCCGGTAGCGTTTGTTTCATTGAACACATTGTCATGATGATTATATTGGTTCCATTGTATTCATGTTATTTCGTTACGCTTGTTTTGTTTGTTATTTCGTAAAAGAAAAAAATTCTCATTTTATTAATAATGAAATGAGAGATGAGATAGAGTTGTTAGGGGAACCTTGACTGCAATTTGTCGCGTGTCGCGTTTTTGTTCATTATTTTGCTGTTTGTTTTTTATGTTTCGTCGTAGTCTGGTGATGATGATGGCAGTTTGTGGGTTAGGAGAAATTGGTTTCTAGGCATCTGCTAGGTTAAAGTGGCTGTTCATGTGCGCAAAAAATTAAAAACAAAACGAAACGCGCACTTGGAACTTTTCGCGCTTTTTGACGAAAAAAAAAAGACATTGCGCTTTTCGTAGAGAAGTTGAACCTTTCACGCGTATATCGACGCGAACTTTTGAAATCGCCTGTTTTTCTACAAGCATTTCTCGCTGCACGCGCGATTTAAAAGTTGAATTGTTTCAAGTTCTGTGTTGTTTTGTTTGAGGTGCCTGATGCCTACGCAACAGAACGACAAAGCACACCAATCATGGCTGCCATCTCTCGCTTTGATTAGAAAATTGGCTCGAAATGCATTTTGAAAATGAGCTAAAACTCCGAAACCAAGTGTAGACGATGCATTGAAGTGCTATTGCGCGTCGACAATTGTCATACCATTTAAATGTTTACCGGTAATTATTTTATTACTAGTACAGTAAATAGTCGGTCAACATGACGGGAAAATTTATTTTCATGTTTTCATTACGCAATTCATTAACTCGTGTGTGTTGCTTCGCAACATTCGTTACAGTTATTTGTTGTTTCAACTCATGTTGCTTCGCAATATTGGTTGCAGTTAAGCCATCGATTTTGCCACAAGTCTCGACATTGTCACACAGCGCTACCATAGCTGTGAGGTGGAGGAGCACTCTTGTATTTTATTAAGTAGGATAATTGAAGTGAATTGACTGGTATCGACACCACAATACATAACATACTGCAGCATAGCATATCACGCTGCTTTCAATATTCTGCTTTACTTCCCGATCAGATGTGAATTCTTGCCACCAGCGCAGTAGATAACCAATCAATATAACAGGCATTTTCTTTGAAAAATGCGCGATTTTTACCACACGCAACTTTTGTTTTTCTGAACGCTCACATGGAAATCCAGTTTTACTGAACGAAGCAAAGGGTTTTGTCTTGTTGAATTAGTAGTTCATAAATCGAGGATTTCAATGTATTTTTAACTAATTATCGCAAGGGGTGGCTGGATTTGACCAATTAACTAAGTATTTCACGAGTTAGTTATTTTTCCTGCGGTAACTAAATAGCTCACTTGGTGATTCATGGTTTTGGTCATTCGCATTATCGTTCCTGGTCGTCGTTGTTGTTTATCTTTCAAGATTAACGATGTTAAAAACGTTTAGTGTTACGGTATGTTAGAAACAAACAAACAACAACAAAAACGGGGAAGAAGATAATCTTATTTCGTTTGCACTTTGCGCGCGTTATCGTTCCAGTTTCGTATCTTCTTTAAATTTTCCTGGGTCTTAATCTCGTTTTAATGTTATTTAAGATCCCTCGGAAAGGTCTTTTTTTTCTAACCCCCTTCTCTCTTCCTGTGGAAATATAAACGAGGTAAGGGTTTTAGTAAGACATCCACCATTTGCAGTCATAAAGAAAACACAAGACCACGCAAGAATAATAGAAGAAGAATAGAAAGAGAGAGAGGGACCTGGCCCATTAAGTCGGGGAAATGGGTGCTCTACAAAACACCCCTACAGGTGCTTGTGCACTAAAAGACGACGCTCTATCGATCACCCTGTACTTTGAGGAACCGCAGAAGGAAAATCATTATATTGAAACCTCTTTCTTGGTTTTTACCGGAAACGCTTTAATACAGTATATAAAGACCAAATTAGATGATTCACAGTTAACCAATTCATGGTAGACTTGTTAAAAAAAATAGTAGGCCTATTTATAATATTAAAAGATTTTCGGTGTTTTATGATGTTCAAAATTGAACCGGATTTTTTTCGACCCAGGAACGCTTGACTTCAATGTTGTCTTGGTCCAACAAAATCCGGGTCAAATTTGAACATAGCTAATTTAGCAGAATTAGACAATTTTGAAGAATGGCTGTTGGTGGAATTTTATTTTAAACAATTAGATAAGTCAATTTTCAATTTTATTTTTTAAAAATATTTTTATATTTTATTTGTTTGTTCGATTTTTTTCTGTAATACAAATTGCGCATGAACATTCCATGCGTTTTTACGAGTTGGCTGTGTTTGCATAAAAAGAACACGAAACAAAGGAAGTGTTATGCAAGGTTTTTTTTTATTTTACTGATGTATTATTTTGATAATGATAAGATTGTGTGCATATCATAGAAAGCGATTATAGTTTGTGTTTTTTTTTATATCGGAAATTAATATCGAAATAAATAAACAACACGTTGATAATATCAACCGCCATTATGTCTATCAAACCCTAGGACACAACATCGAAGTTTCACCATAGAAAACATGTATAAAAAGTATTGTCTACTGTACTTTCAATATTTAGAATTAACATTAACAACGGTGAAAATATAGGTTATATGTTACCGACAATGTCTAGAATCGAGGGTTGCTATAAACCAAGCGTAGGTTAGGCAATGTATGAAATTAACATTGTAATAATTACGTTGAGTAAGAATTTAAGTTGAGTTTAAATTTAGGCCTTTATTTGGGCTTAAAAATTTTTTAGAGGAATATTAACCAACTTGAACTAATCTTAACTAACCTAAATAGTTTTATATCAGATGTTATTTGATACTTTGCCTAAAGAGGCTGGCATTCTATAAAAAATACTTACAGTAGACTCTGGCAAGTGGCAAATCTGGCAATTTCCTTGCATGGAGGAGTGCCGGATTAACTTAACCCTGCTTTTTCACATTGCGACAGGAGGTCGGATTATTGAAGGCCTGATTAGCGAGTCTACTATACCTAAATAGGGGAATACCGGGATTTTATACACTGCCGGTTAACATGTCGGTGTTTTTTATATAAAGTTGAATTTAAATTTTCACGTGTTCAAATATAAGCCGGATTCATTTCATTTCGTTCTAAAATGCGTGGTCTCCGTTGGTCATTTGTTTTCAAACCGATCTGGTTAAATTTTGAACATGTCGGATTAAATGTATACTTTTTTAGTACGTAATTATTTATTTTTACGAATATAACCATTTTACTCGTTTGCTAAAAATATGAATAAAAATATCTTCACTATACTAAATTCAATTTTTTGACGTGTTCAGATATAAACCGGATTTTTTTTAGGGCCGAAGAATCCTGGTTATATTTGAACACGTGTATATTTATCAGAAAAATTTCGCCAAGTCTCTTTTAATTTTTTTTCTAGGATTTTTTAATATCTTAATTTTAATGATTGAGAATATTTAGTGTAATACGTCAGTAAGTTGAGTGATATTTATTCAAGTTTCGCTTGTTGCATAACACGGGTTGTAAAGAATGTCGTTAAAGACGAAACTCAAATAAATTGTCTCGACAATTTTCTTTAATTGAGAAACGTGTTGTACTAGTATTTTTATTTTTCTCATACGAAACTATTTCTTAGAAAGAATTGGCAAGGTATTCTATTTTTTCAACTCATTAAAGTACTTGACACACGAAGGATCGTAAATAAGAAAAAAAAAATCTTGTACCTATTACATGATCGTTATTAAATAACACTTAAATACCTGTCAACCAGACAGATAACAGCCAAAGATAATGGAATATTTTCTGAAATATTCCTTGGAAATTAAATATCTGTTGCAATATCAAGAATTGTTTTCAATTACGACGATTTTTGGAAAGTTTTCAACAGGCTTATTAACGTTTCACTTCCCTCTTTAGTGATTGTTAAAAGAAACAAATTAGAAACTTATTGAAAAAAAAAAAACAATCTTAAGTAAATAAGAAATTATAAACAGGACTTAGGTTTACTTCCTTTCTTTCTAATTCTTAGTGTTTCAAATTTTTTCCCCGAAACAAGCCTTCAGGGGGGAAGGCGAAACGTTGAAAGGTGTTGAAAATAATATCGCTCCTGAGATGCATATTTCTAACATATTGCAATATTTTAATTATTGCTAAAAATGAAGTTAGTTGTGTTGGTGTTCATGTTCCAATATTATCAGGTTATGGGCCCAGCACGCTTCAACTGCGCTCACGCATCTAGCTCTTTTCGAGCTCGGCTAGATCATTGTTTTGAAAGGGTCGTTTAATGTCTATGACGTAAGAATGAGTACACAAATAATAGTAAAAAAAACGCCGTTCGATATCATAACCATAGTTTAATTTGGCAAAGGTGGTGGTTATATTGTAGTCTGTAGTGCAACAAAAGAGATGAGGAAATTGTTTTGTGCGAGCATCCCGTGTTTTACGAGCGTGTGCCTGAAGGGTTAAACTCGTCTGCGTTTTGTTTGTTTGTTTGTGTTAGGTTTGTTGGCTCAAACTGTGTTAGCAGAAACTGGTTGTGGTTGCCTCTTGTAAGATTATAAATAAATAAAAAAGAACAGTGACGTCTACGCACCTTGACTCAGGCGCACCTGACCGTCATTTATAATTAAAATGGTTTATATATTTATTATGTATTTTGTATATTATTTAGATTTAATATGAGGTTTTCGCCACCCATTCGCGTATATTGAAATTACATGGCTTGGCACTAAATTATAAGTTATGCTATACTTTAGTATTATATGCAAAGTAATGTACAGTACTTTGCATAGTACTGTACATGCAAACAATGTTTTTAACCCGCACTATGTAGTCTATGCTATTATTTTCATAAACCAAATATCGGAACTGGGGTTTTTAGTATTCTATAGTAAAATTTGGTTACTTGGAAACAAGTACATTGAAAATGCTTTTCAAGCTTGCTCTTTATACACTGTCTTATGCAGAATACTGTATGTACATAACATAATGCAAGAATCCATTTTGATTTTTGCATGTTTCTATTTAGGCAAAATTCGATTTATGCGAATTAAAACGTATGCGATTCTTGAGTAATTTCGTTATGCGTGTTTTGAGTAATTCCCGTTGTGACTTTCTGCACGTTTCGATTTATTCGAATTTTCGATTAATGCAAATTTCGATTTATGCGACATTAAATTAATGCGATCGTTGAGTAATTTAATATTTGATTTCTGCGAGGTTTGAGAAATTCCATTTTTGATTTCTGCAAGTTTTGATTTATTTATTTATTTATATGTGTGATTTTTTTTTACATTGGATTTATTCGGTTTTTGATTTATGCGAAGGACTTATGTGGTTCTCGTTTTATGCGTTTTTGGTACATCGGAGTATACAGTATATTCTCATAAGTGAAGCTAATATAAAGAGTATAAAGAAACGCGTTTTAGGTTGACATTTACTCGAATTGTCCATATTTTTATTAAATGTTTTAGTAAACATATAATTATTACTTTCATATTCTTAATACAAATAAGCTTATAGTTAGTTTTCATCACATAAGAAAATGATAGGTTGACTTTTCCTATGTAAATATTATTATTCTTAGTATTTTTCATCAGTTCCTAACGTATAACCAGAATGTTAAAATATAAATTTCAATTTTTTGTTAATTTTTCAAGTTTTAGTTCATTTTACACTACGATGAGTTCTTCGCCGCCGACACTTGACACGATCAAATTTTAAAGGTCTAAATGCAATTTTCCAGCAAATATCAGGTTTCAAATGAAAAGTCTGGAAAAGGAACGTTTCGCAATAAAAGGGCTGCAATCTTGTCGCGAGTTGCGCCGCATTTAACCCCCGAACACTTAATTAAATTTAATTAACAAATCACGAAAAGTCTGTGAGCAAATAATTCAACTCAGGTCATTCAACTGCAAAACATCAACAAACAACAAGATAGAACAGGTTGTTAGGAATTTGTGTATTGTAGTACAAGTTGTAGCTACCTACTCTATAATTTCCCATTTTCAAGCGTGGGTTCTTATTGTAATCTGGGTGGAAGTATCGGTAGGGTAGTACTAAATAATAGAAAATAAAAAGGAAGGAACTTTGCACCTGTTTACATGTGACCTATTTTTCTAAACGAATGCGCATTTGATTTTGACGTCCATGTGCGGAAGAATACACCATTGCATATGTACGATACAATACATCATAGTTTTGAATGCTTTTTTTAGATGCAGTGTTTTGTTGGTGACAATGTTTTTAAACACAAAAGCGTAATTTTTTTAATGTTAAAAATGAATACTGGCCCAGTTTTGTGGTTTATTTGTGGATTTCATTAAAAAAATTGGTGTTACAGAAACAGTGACATTAATTTGTTCGTTGAGAAGCTAACTAATTGATGAAAACTAGCAAATACGACTATTATAAAATACAAACGTCACATGGTCAATGTCCTACTTTATAAAATGCTTATTATGTCGGTTCGCAACGAATATTTCTATGACAACAGACATCTTGCCACTGGAACAGCGTGGATGTAGCTACCTGTACAGTGATTGGCTGTGCAGCAAATTCCAAAGTCCCAAAACTGGGAGTTGTACTTCATAGTTACCAGGTTATATGTTAGTTAAAAATAATTAAAGAAATATTTAACAACACGTCGAGTACTACAAATATCCGTAGCTACTAGCGCCACCAGCGGATTCTCTGTTAACAAAAAAGCAACGAATTTTGTGGCTGACAAAAGTTATTTTTTGTCCTTTGACTAGACATCGATTTTTTTTTCTTCGGATAAATCGATATTTTTTATTATTTTGCTTGTTAATTAAGATTTAAACTCGCTCTATGAACACGCAGGAAATTAAAGCTCGATTATTTATTTTTTTCTAGTACTTTTTGCGTATGGTCGATATTCTTGACTGATCTTTGTGTGTTCATCAAAAAAAAGGGGACGAGGAAACAAGTCTAACGGTGGTGAGTAATCATTTCACTTTGTTAATAGTTTCTTTTATTATTATTGTTTGATGTTACGAGGAGTGTTATCGCACACATAGATAAAAAAAATTATATGTATGTATATATAAGTTGGGTATAAAAGAGTTATAAAGTAGGAAGGAAGTGTAAAAATGTAATGGCTTCTTCGCTTCGGCAACCGACTCGAACAGAGTGGACTTGATTCAGCTCGCTGGTGACGTATACCAAAATAAATAAATAAATAATGAAAAACCGGTGCATTGTAACAGAATAGAGAAAGAAAAAATTGCATATTTTCATCGAAAATTCGTATCCTGCACTTGACCGTTGAAATCGCTGATATAAAAGAGCATAAGAGTAGGAAAGGGAATCATTGTGGAAAATTGAATGGGAAGATTAGTGTGTGGGAGGAAACGGTTATACTCCAACCAATTCCTTATTTTGCGATTTTCCATTTTTATTGTTTAGAATTGTTTTTTCTTGTTGTTATTGTTGTTTTTTAGGAAGAGAAAAATGGGTTCAATAAAAAAAAAGTTATCCCTAATTTTGTATTTTTAAGTGAATTTTGTTGAAAGGGTGGTCTATTTATTTTATTCAGAATGAAATTTTTATTTTTATTTCAATGGAAAAAAAAATGATGTGTAATTTTTATTTTGTAAGCAAAATTGTTTATCAAGAAAATTGTTTTTTATAGATATATCGATTTTTTCTTTTTCATAAAACACGTTCAAAATTGAACCGGATTTTTTGCGCGTAACAACGTTGGCTTCTGGTAGTTTTGCATCGAGTAAAATCCGGATCAAATTTGAACACATGACTAGTATACTTTGTAGTATTTTCTTAGTGCACGCTATATTTTAATACTAATAAGGATTCCGTCAACAATGACTGGTAAAACATTTCGTTTCATTAAACAATTCATTATTTTAACTCATGTTGTTTGGCAACTTTCTTTGCCAATGGCCTTTTTCGACCAACCATCATCTCTGCTTATTAGTCGCTCAGAGTCGCCGTTTTGGAAAGTAACTGACTGCAGCGCCACTTTTGGTTCTGACACGCACAACAAAATTCCCTCATAAATGTAGAGATTCTGCTTACATTCCATCAAGAATCAAATTTGTATAACGTGATATGAAAAAATAATGGGAGTTTTCAAATGTTTAGATTTTCATAATGTTTGTCTAATTTAGATCTTCATTTCCATAATGTTTGTGGACACTCTGTAATATTCTTTTGTTTTCACCACCTACAACATTTCTTTAGCCTTTAAAAAACTACTTTTAATGAAATTTAAAGAAACTGCGAAAAAAATTGATCCACCTTATATTATTTACACTATATACAGCATATACTAAAAAAAGGCTTGGACGATTTTTTATATATGTATGTTGGTATTATTTGACCTTAGTGGCTTTTTTTGGTCGTCAAAAATGAACGTCAGTGGGCGTCATTTTTTATATTGAAACAGACGTGAGGGAGGTTTGACATTTATCGAACGACACAGAAGCCATTTATTTTCCAACTTTGGCTTCTTCTTCTTCTGCATCAACAAGTGGACGACGACGTTACTATACAACTTTGTCGTACTACGTGCAAATTTATCTTGTCACCAAGCTTTTTTTTCTTTTTTAACGTGTGTGTTGTCACGACAACTTGAGTTTGCATTTTTCTTCCGCTTTCTAGGGCTATACCGCGATAATAAAACAAAATTGAATTCTTGCGGTTTTTCAAAGGTTGGTTTTAGTGAGTGCCTTTTAGTGAGCGCCCTCGAACTCGCTCAATTTGTGTTTTTTTTTAATGTATATTTTGAAAGAGCACCTTGAGTTTGCTCGTGCACTACCTGTAAATACTTCCTTGATTATCGGAGCATTGAGTTGTTTGCCGGGCACAATTTATGACCAGATAAATGTTTATCATAACAGATGAATGTTTCAAGGTTGGATTAACGCGCTTTCCTGTTTCATACATATCAAGTGCATGTTTAAATAAATGTAAAGATACGCAAATTGGGCACATGGCGATTAAAACGTGAAGCAGTACTTTTTCAGTTAGAAACGAATAGAAAGTCATAGTTTATACTAAATGTAGCAGTGTTTTATTTTTGAAACTATATATTTTTGCCATTATTAGTAAATGAAATTCAAATATTATGTGTGTATATATATATATATATATACAGTAGCCTATATTTAAAATAAAACTATCACTAAGAAATTAGTGATACGTGTATAGTCAACTTTGATCACAGGGTGATCAAAAAGTAACTTTCACTAGAATTGACAAGTTTCACGGAGTTAGTTTTGAAACACTTTATTCAGTTTTATAGAATCATTATACAATTTTTTTGTATTTATTATACATCATGCGTATTAAAACTTATGTTAGTTAAAATGTGAAATCTATCATACAGGGTGATTCACAACTAAGTTTGCATTGGATTTTACGAATTATACGAATTCGCCGGATAGTCACTTTTAAAACTACAATACTTTGTACAATTAGTATACACTACAAACTCGATTATCCGTATACGATGGGACCAAGGTTATATCGGATAAATGAAAATTCGGATAATCCGCAATTTCAATGTATATGCCCGGTTTGATATTAAAAAAAAGCCAACGACGTTGTTCAAGTTAAAAAACGTGAACATTTAATGAACAATACGTATGTACAATATTAACTTACAATCACTTGTTCAATAGATTTTCCATAGTTATCGATTATGCCAATTTTTTTTTTCAATAATGTATCGGATAATCGAGTTTTATTGGCTTAACTGGTAATATATCTTTTAAAATTTATTTTTTTGATATTATACTAATTTTTGTTGTTGTAGTTTTCATACAGTGTACACAGTTTAAAATTTATATTAGTTAAAGTGTGAAACCCGTCGAAGCGTGAACTTAGTAATAAATACAACTTGTCATCAAATCGTAAATAAATTCGTCAACGAATTGTAAACAAGAGTGAAATTTTGCAATGGTTCTCGTTATGAAGGAAAATGAAAAGGTGGTTGTTGGTATTTTTTGTGAAATATTTTTTTATAATGTCGAATTTCTATTTTTATTTACTTTTTCTTTTCATTTTAAAAATATTTTTTATTAATAATTCCTCAACATAGTGTGATTGAGAGCACGTGAAAAAAGGCATCGGTCCGAAACCGAATGTTATACATGCCAGGTGATCGCTGAAGCATAAGTTTGGCTACGCTTTATTGGTAATGACCAAGAATGGCACATAGTTTTTGGCCAAAACGATCTTGTTGCTAAGGTTAATTACCTTCTTTTTAGGCTTTAAAAAACCCACCCCTATAAGCTCTGCAAGGTTTTTATACACCCCTCCAAATTGGTACACAGGTACGATAGCTCGTTTAGGCTGTAAACAGATTTAGTCACCTCCACGCAACATGTTTGGGATTGCTTTACGAGTTGGGATGTGTTCAGAGGATTACCGGAAAAAAAATTGTTGAACAATAATTCTTGTTTTTGTTTATTTTGTGTGAAAAATATTTTGTGAAATTTTCTGAAAACAAGTTACCGGAAAATAATCTTCGTCAGAATTCGAGGACAAAGTTGACAAAGTGTTGTCGTCATTCATATGTTTTGGCAAGGAAAAGGTTTTGGAGAAATTTGTTGTGTTTTGTGGAAGGTCAAGGAAATGCGAATCGGTTTTAACACGTTGTACGAATTAGTAAATTGTTGTTCGTTTGTTTTTTTTCCAGAGTTGATGAGGAAAAAAAATGAATACAATGTTTAAAATAGTAGACGACTCTTCTCCACGAAGTTTTTGACCTAATTCGAATGTCATTTTCTTTTATGGTATTTCTTTTTGCATGTTTTCATTTTGCTTTGTTTTTTTTTTTGTGTAAGATTGATTATGGGAAGCTGGATTGTTTAGATACCGTAGTTTGGTCGGCTCTTAGTACAGATGATCTTAATTAAGCGGCGACTTTGCCATAGACCTTGAGAAAGTCTCCAGCATTGTGTTTGCTCAACACAATAACAAAAGTCCACGATCGTAAATTCTTTTTTTTTATCACTGTAATTGTGGATAACTATGTGCGATATTGGTACTTTTAATTCACGTAAGCCTATTGTTTTTTGGGAGTTCCAAAGACATTTCCAATGTCTTTGGAACATGCTTTTGTTAGCATTTCTTATTGTCTTTGATAGTCTTTCATCTTTTGTAGTTATTGTCGGTATTGACTACGTCTTTCTGGTACAACATTGAATGAGAATGAGTTGTAAAATTGTAAAGTTAGATTAAAACTGAGTATTTGAGTTGGTAACTTTACGTTACGTGTGTACTTATTGTTTTCGGAGTTTTCAAAGACTTTTCAAATGCTTATGGAAGTTTCATTTTTTGAAATTTTTATTTTAAAGTACTGTAGTTGATAGTTATGTTGATAGTTCTTGTGTTTGATAGTTGTTATAAGTTCTTACTCCTTATTTTTTGTAGTTTTTATTGTTGGTAGTTTTTATTTTGGTTAGTTTTGATCTTTGGTAGTTCTTATTTTTGGTAGTTTTTGTCTTTGGTAGTGCTAATCTTCGATAGTTTTCGTACTTGGAGATTATTGTTTAGGTACTGTATTACCAAAACAAGAATCGAAACAAGGTTTCGTTTTTGTTTAGTCCGGTACGTTATGTTCTCGAAGGGGTTGTAAAATTGAACGTGTTGTAAAGTTAGACAGAAACTGAGTGTTTTCATTATAATCATATTTTAGTGTTTTATATTACGTAAGGCTATTGTTTTTGGAGTTTTCATAGACATTGGAAATTCTTATGTACTTTCTTGCTTTTGGAAGCTGCTATCTTTGGTAGTTCTTGCTTTTGGACGTTTTTGTTGATACAGTATTACCAAACAGATTTTTTATGATACATTACGATACATAATTCACGAATAAGCATACGGTAGTAGGATGGTAAAGTTAGACCGAAACCGAGTCACTTTATTATTTTATTGGTATTTTTAAATCACGTAAACTTATTATTTTTATTTGTTTTTTTGTTTTTTTTGGCGTTTTCGAAGACATTGAAAATGTCTGGTTATTTTTGCCTTTGAAAGTTATTGTCTTTGGTAGTTTTTATTTTTGGAAGTTCTCGTCGATATTACCAGAATGTTTCTTCTATTAGCTATGTTACCTTAACGAACGAATTGGAAACTAGACCGAAACTGAGTATTTTTTATTTGTTTTAGTATGTTACATTACGTAAGACTATTGTTTTTTGAGTTTTCAAAGACGTTGGAAATGCATTTGAAGTTTGTGCTTTTTGGTAATTTTTGTGCTTTCAAAGAACTTGGAAATGTTCTTACATTCGCATTTCCAAATTCTTTTTCCAAATTTTCGCATTTCCAAATTCTTGCTTTTCGAAGTTGTTTTTGATAGTTTTGTTTTTTTTGGAAATTTTGGTTGGCATTACCGACAATACTTACCAAACAGCGGTTTTCAGTACTTTATGTTCACAAATAAGTGTAGTAGTATTGTAAAGTTAGACCGTGACCGAGTCATTCATTTCATTATTTTAACGATAGGCTTATTTTAAAATCACGAACCGTAATGCTATTGTTTTTTTGACGTTTTCGAAGACTTTGAAAATGAATTTGGATTTTCTTGCTAAGTTGTCGTCTTTGATAGTTCTAACTTTTAGAAGTTCTTGTCAATAATTCCAAATACACTCTTTTTTTTTTGGGCATGCTTTTATTTACGATTGAGTGTGGTAATCACATGCTCACTTCTCAGCCATTTGGCTAAGATTAAAGCGTCACATGTTTACTTCTCGGCCATTTGGCTAAGATCATAGTATCACAATTGATAATATCGAGTTGGATCGACACCCTGTTATTACTTATTCATTTTTTTTTCTCTGTATAAGTGAAATCCGGGTCTTGGGCCTTATTTTATAGAATTACTAGGTTGTGAATCCAAAAATAGTAAGTTTTTTTCTGTGACAGTTATCCATGTACCGTTATGGTGATGTGGGTTCGTTTCCTGTTGGAATTCACTCGTGCAAATTTTGCAGCTTCCCGTTATTATTGTTTGTTATTATTTATTACCACGTTTTTGCAATTAGAAAATTAAGATAAGGAAAAACGGTTAAGGTAAAACAAAAGGTGTCATCGCCTTGACTTGAGTCACCTTTCAGTTTTTTTTATTTGTAATTATGTACAGTATATAAAATTACGTGTACATGATAGATAATATGTACAGGTAAATTTTGTCATCAAATCATTGTTGTCATCGATGTCATGGACCCCCTTGTTAGAAATTTTACTTAAATTATTACCAAATAATCTATTAGTGTGGCGTAATAGAGTCATTGTTTTTTTTAATAGGAAATCCTGGTAGTTTTCCTATTGTCTCCGCTGCTTCGAAATTCATATCTACTGTAGTTATACAATGATGCGATTCGGTTTACTATACCTCGAGGTTCGATTAACGATATTTAAATTTTTTTTCCATTTGTAATAATCTTGGACTTCACCTTGCTGAGTTGTTTGTTTTGTTTTTGTTTGTTTTTCAGTTTCACTTAATTTGATATTTTAGTTTTTGAAAAGTTAACTTGCAGCAATAAACCTAAATCTAAACCTAAACTTGTCATCGTCTGTCATTGTTTGATTGATGATTGACGAAATCAATCAACTGCTAAATTAAACACCTGTTGCTCAATATGGAACCGAAAAGGTGGGTGGAAGTCGGTGGAAAGCAATTAGTTGAACCAATTAAAATCGATGACCGTTTTTCGATTGTACAAGAGTATGTATCGACCAAAAAAAAAGGACCAGAGTTTTTTTATCAACGTAAATGTTTAATTAAAGTAAAACATCGATTCGCGCGGTTTGTTATACATTATAACAGTGTTTTGATTGATAAAAGCAGCAGGATATCGAAAAATTATTCTGCAAAGTCACGGGCCGTTAATTAGTGGTTTTGTTTTTGGCAAAAGCTAATTTGTGGACATATCCGTTTTTGAATTGGTTTTGTGTGTATGTGTTACACAAACAGTGCACCGGTATATAATTAAATTATACAGTAGAACCTCCCCTGTATCTGCGGGGATAGGTCTTAGCCGATTCGCGGATAGTTGCGAACGTTATTTAAACTTTTTTTTTCAATTACGCAATTCATTGTTTTAACTCATGTTGCTTGCTTCGCAACATTTGTTCTTGTTTGGACTCAACGTTTGTTCTTTCTTGTTGGTATGAAAAACGTACATAACCATATACCCACTGTATATGATGAGCTATTCTTCATCATGCAAATGCGGGTCATTGTTTCGCGTTAACGAATTTCAGAAATAATTCTGACGCTTTCCAATTTGAAATCCTCTTGTATACTCATGTTTGTTTACACGAAACCACGCTTTTCATTCAATAGCAACTGATGTTTTCACTTGTTGCCATGACGTCATAGAGGTACGCACGGCCCTTGCATTTTATTGTGATTTATTTTTGCACTCATGCAGTACGTGCGTTTGAATTCATGTACCGTACGTACAGAAAGATGGGATTTCGATAATGTTCTTTCTATTGCGGAACGAATCTATTTTCATTTTCCATCAGATTAAAAACAAGTTACTGGTAATAAAAATTAATCGACGACCATGTAACAATTTTGTTTACTTTTTTTTATATATTTATATAGATAGCGAAAAAAAATACTGTTTTTTAATTATTATTGATTGGTTTGACATTGGGACTCGGGGCTCAGTTAATTATTTGTTTATCGTTCGAACAACTGTAAACTGTTGTTGTGAAAAGGTTGAGACGAAGATTACAAGTTGCCCAATTTTTTGAAATATTGTGTATATCATTATTATGGCATCTTTTTTAATGTCAAAATGACCTCTAATGATGAGAAGGAATGATAGGAGGAGGATGATGAAAGCTAGTGACCTTTAACGGTGAACGATCCTTTAATGGATACGATTTATCAGATAATAATAATAAAAAAGAACACGTAATATCGAATTCAACATCACGATGATGATCGCCATCATTATCCCGATTCCTGTTTTTTCAACATGCAACAATATTTAGGAAAACCGTTTAACCCGTTAGCTACCAAACCGGAGCCAAACATTGGTCCGAAGTAAATTTCAATGAACTTGGTCAAATGCATGACAAAAGTTGAATACAAGTGTTGTCATATTTGATAAATGGTTTGTTGTCACATATAATGGTTTTTTTTGTTTTGTTAGTCTTTTGTTTTGTTTTAAATGTAAATGATCATTTGGTTGAATGACGCGATGATGGGACATTTCAACATTGCATTTTCTCAACCAATTTGCGCCGTACTAGCAGTCAATATTGATTTATGATTCATGTTACATACGGGTTTGATGGAATGCGATGGTGTAGTTGCTTAGCAACGGACAGATTAATAGGAAGTGTATTCGAGCACGATTGTCAGCAACCTTTTCTCTCGAAAACCGATGATGGTTAATTAACAGACTTTTTTAAAGATGATACAAGTTGGGTTTTTCTAGTTAGTATTTGGTGTACCGAAAGTTTCCGAGTTTTATGCGAGTTCATATGTTATTTCTCTTCTCAGCTTTACGACGAGAGAGTAAGATAAAACATCGCTAGAGATAAAATATCGACATTTTTCCATTAAGCCATTATTAACTCTATAAAAAAAAACGAAACCAAACAAAATATATTATTAAAATATATTAAAAAAAGATATTATTTACAGCACCTAAATTTTGTTACAATCTTTACCTGTAATCTTGTTTTTCCCAACGGGACGTATGCTAATAAAATAAATTAAATAAAACTAAAAAACAGTTTGCAAGGCTGCACCATGCACAACTCGCGTATTTTAGGAGTCAATTGATCGCGAACGTCGAACGCTATGCGAACAGTGTTCGCAAATGTACGAATTTATTTCGCGTAGATTTCAAACCTTTACTATACATGATTTCGAAACGTGTGAATATTTTTTTGTATTAATTTGTTGTCAGTACACATCATTGTTTTTTTCTCATATTCAGAGTGTTTTTTAAAAAGGTTTGGCCAAAATTTAATCGCACATGCTATGCATCAAAATAAAGCAAACGACCCATATAAACATGGATCCGGATCTACTTCCGTTCCGAGTTAACACAGGCTTAAGTCACGTGAACGCTTAGGCTAATGGTGTCATTATTGGTGTAGGTGTACAAAAGAGTATTTCCGGACCCATGTTCACATGGACTGTTTCTTTGTATTGATTTGCAGCATCTGTGGTGAAAATGTGACTAGACCTTTTAGGCACACCTTGTATATTAAGGTTAGTATTTAAACTACAGCGTGTCCATAATGAGATCTAACCATTTCAATTATATACAGGTTGAAGGTAAATAAGTATATAATCATAACTAAATATGGAGATGGTAGTATTCTAGTAATCATACTAGAATTTCCTAAAGAAAATTACGATGCCAGTGCCCCCACTTGGGCGATTCTGGTGGAGCGAAAAGTGTCATTCCATGTGTTCTGCAACATTCCCCCCAGGTCGAAAAATTTTCTGAAGCGTTTGAAACTTTCAATTAAGAGTTAGAATGCCTCGTATTTTAGATGTTTTCATTGTTCAAAATTTTTCGAATGAAAATGAACGAAAATAAACACGTGTTTCTCATGCACTCGTTCACCAATCATCGCCTGTGCTTGGTCGCTCAGAGTCGCCATTTTGGAAAATGATTGACTGCAGCGCCACTATGGCTTTGACACGTACAATAAAAAGTTCCACACAAACTATGAGTTTTTGCCTCCGTTCCACCAAGAATCACATTTATATAATCCGGTATGAAAAAGTAATGAAGTTTTCTAAACATCCTGTATAATTATACACTTTTAGAGAATGCGGAGAGATGATTATTTATTTATTTATTTTTTTGCTTTAATTCATCCTAGAATTTCTGATTTCTGAAAACTAATTTCTGTATAAACAATTTCCACAATATCTCATGGAAATGAAAAGGTAAACCATTCATCAATCAATCAATCAATCACCGAGTGGTACTACCTGGAACATCGTCTTATTCACGTTCATCATTTAAGTAGCGTTATTTTGTTCCAAAGTATCTGGTATTGCATATTTTGGTTTATGGTTTTTCATTATTCAAAGTTCTCTTTGCGAAAGGTTTCTCGTTGGTCACGTGATCTTCTCGAGTATCACAAAAGATCTTTTGTCTCGTTGATGGATTTTTCTCGATAGATGATGAATGCAAATTTTTAATGGTCACTTAAAAAAAAAAAACGATGAGTCGGTTCCAACTATAATATTAATGGTAACACACGTAATATCGCGTATCACGTGCGTTGGATATATGCCAGAGGAAACGAGAAATGATTACATTATATGTGTGCTACACAAAAGTAGTCTTTATATCCATTACCGACAAAAAAAAATGATAATACATTTCTAAAAATCATAACATACTGTTTTTCTGATTAAATAACGACAGATTTGATATATATATATATATATATTTTAAATTTTGCAATATTATTTTTTTCATATGAAGTAATTACATATTTTATTGACTTGTTTTTGTTTTTCCAACTTGTAAACGAGTATAGTAAGAAATAGGTGGTTTTCGCTTTTGTTTGCATGTTAATTAAAATCAATGCAATTAAAAGTTGTTATTGTCAGTGTGTGATGTTAACACCAGTGTACGACTGTCGATGAACCCTTTTTTTTTCCACGTATACAAATGATATATCAAGTTAAATGTTTATGTGTGGCGAATATGAAGCAGTAGTAGTAATAGGCCATATTGTGTACAGAACATGGGTTTTTCTGACACCCTTTTTTAATGACATGTTAAAAATTAACAAAAGCTTTTGTTGTCGTACGAAAGGGTTATAAGCGAAGAACAAAGGCAGTGATGATAAACTTCTTCTTTTGAAATTTCAAGGTCAGGATGTCGAAAATTATATAGTTTACGACTCAGTGAGATGATGTCGTTTGTTTTAATATTTTTTTTTTTTAATAAATGGATATTTTTTTTTTTTTTTTTTTGGTAGGTTACTTTTTCTTTGGCGTGTTTGAAATGACATTAGGTCACAGTGTAAAGAAAGCGAGTTGGATACTTAAGAATGACCGGTAAATGAAAGATGTTCGTGTGTGTATATAGTCTGGTGATGACAAAAAATACAAGGAAATGTTAACGACATTATGCGATTTGGCAACGTTTTTACGCATTGTAATTTTGTTAAAGTTAATTTTTAGTATATATTATAGTGCATTATAACTACGAAAAAAAAGTATATAACAATAGTAGTATATTATATAAAAATGAATATTGGAAACTTATGTTTTTGTTTAAAAAAATAAATTTAAAAGAATTCACTACCTTAAAATGAGTTTAAAAAATAAGTTATCAAAATTCATTCTTATATTACTACTCCCTAAAAAAAACATTCCTCAAGTAGAACACTTTTTCACGAGTGTTCGAGTTTCAAAAACTTTTTTCAATAGTGTATATATGTTACAGTGAAAACCCGAATTCAATTAAAACCTGATTTTGACTAATTAAAACTAGGGTACTTTCCGGTTATAGCCAGGTCCAGTCTGATGTTGCTATTTGCTTGTATTTAATTATGGGTTCATTGTGCAGGTTAGGTTAGGAAAACAAAACGATATCATACGTTTAATACGTTTCTTTGTTTTTTTCTAACCTAACCTGCACAATAAACCCATAATTAAGTACAAGCAAATAGCAACATCAGACTGGGCCTGGCTATAACCGG
>JAQIWH010002616.1:0-23688 GCA_034695005.1 Cryptops parisi | reverse complement strand
CACACAGTATATATATATATATAAAAGCATAAGTATCTATATACCACACGTTTACTACACCACGTTCTACACGTTTGCTAGCTAAAAACACACAGCTTACAATCATTGACTTCAGTTAGCTCCGTTTTCGATCTTCTAGAAAAAAATCATTACACGCGTGTGGTGTACTATATCACAAGTCAATTAACAGCAACGATGACGACAATGTCATTTGTTGCCTCTAATTATAAATCACGTCCTTATATCGATTTTCAACCCGGATTTCAATTAATGGTACCGTATATCTTAAACCCGATAACTACAAGTCATAGAAACTACTGATCCATAACAAAAATCGAACTTATGCTTCTACCACCACATATAGAATTTTCTCACTATTTTTTGTAAACAATAGACGTAGACGAATACACTTCTTTTTGTAATCCTATTTTTTTTAAAGGCTACATACAATCTTTACGCACACAAGAAAAGAAATAAAATATACTGTAAGCTTTAACGAGAAGATATATACAGTACATCTCACACATCGTGTCAAAGGACACATTTGTATCTCTACTAGTCAATGAAGTTGAATATGAATTAATTTCTTTTAAAATGGAAAATTTCTCGGATAATTTAGTTTCAATTAGAGATTTCGATTTATAACTATGAAAAAGTGTCAATAGTCACTCGCTTTTCTTATGAACTAATTTTGATTTTGTATAGTATCTTTCAAGTATCACAACGGTACCGGAACCGTGTTAAAAGAATCAAAAGTTCAATTCAACAATGTTTCGTTTTCATGGTTAAAAAGTCAAAACAGTTTCTGAACAAACAAAATTGTAAGAGAAAATAAAAAGTTACATACACGTATAGTGTTAAATTTAGTCTTTGACAAACACTCAGAACAAGAACAACAAATGTAAACACACCAATGAAAATGTAAATAAACAGGAAACCTGTTAGTCTCACATCCTTTGGCACCTTTATGCACGATAACGAGTGACATATCGTTATTTTCGTAAGCTAATTGAAAATAAGTGACAAATGATCGCAAATGAATTAGGTAACATTATGCTTTGCAACATTCTTAGTACAGTGGAATCACGTTATTATAATCACGGATATTATTAATTATTTATTATCAATCGGATATTGTTACAGGATCATAATCAGCCATTCCCAACACACTGTTTAATGTGGTTTCATCCACCGTTTAATGTTATCAGCCGGTTATTGTCAGCAAAAAGAACAAGTCCCAAAGTGATCATAATAACCGGATTTCACTGTATTGTATTAATATCGCTCATGTTGTTTATTCAATACTATACAGGATGTCAAAAAAGTCTCTACGAATAGGTATCATAATATATTTTTTTCTTATAGCTTTGAATACCGTACAGTATAATTATCGTTAGCATTTTTCAATCTTATACATAGTAATGACCTCGATATACATTTTTAAAAAATGCAATATTTCCCTATGTATAAAGAATTTCGGAACACTCTGTATAATTAACTTCTCCACTTAAATGGTTAATGTTAGATTCGATAGATTGAATCTTAATTGAAATTAGATTGAGTTCGAAAGATTTCTTCTGTATAAGTTAAAATACCGTGTCAATCGATATGTGCTTATGCTTAACTATGATGTATTTTTTTTACACGTAAATATTTTACACATTTTCGTGTCAAAGAATAATTCAGACAAACAGACAATGTTTACGAATTCAGTACGGTACATTTTCATAAAAATTTAATAACTTCTGATCATTGTTTATGGAAATAATATTTGAACGTTATGTATCCTGAACTTCGTATGTATACATACATGTATGTATACAAAAAGTATACGTGCAACTTTACTACCAATCTCTTCATAGTACATAAACTGTGTACTCTTGCTAAATTTATGCAAACTACATATAAAATGAAATACCAAACTGAAAAAAGTGCAATATGATGAAATTGAACCATGTTGTGTACATCATTTCCCAACAGCACACACACACTAAATAACAAAATCCCTTTTTCAGTTCAAATTGCCATTGAAAAACGTATTATATTGACATTGAAAACATGTTTTCAACATCGTTATTGAAATTGGACATGAAATTTCAAACTTCTTTTGAAATAACCCTCGTCATTTTAACATTCTTGCCAAAATCAATTCAACAATATCACCATCGTTAAAATCACTTTCTCGCCCATCATTCCTAACAATTTGCAACGTGACATTTCTCCCGCCCCAATTAGTCGCATATTTTCCATGTAATAATGCGCTATGTAAACCTCGTGATCCACTTGTATGCCAATTCCAGACACCAGCGAGGTTGTTCTACTCCCACCATCTGTTCAGTTCAAGATGAAAGAGTCACGCAACTGTTAGCAAAACTGTTATCTAATATCCGCAACACAATTCTATTTACATTCCAAGTGGCGTTTGCTGTGCCATGTAACACAGCAACTCACGAAATCTCAGTGTCGTCTGTGAAAAACTACTACTAATGAATTTTCACAAATGTCTCACACGTGAACCAATCGTTCCTTTTTATTAACATTAAGAAACTAAATAACAGTATATAGTCTGTCTCTTTTTTTCTCTATCTGTCCGTGGCAAAAAGTTTCAATGACAACGAGTAAAAACACACTTAGCACAAAAAAAAAAACCAAATCGAGCATAAAAAAAGAAAATATTTTCACGTGATACAGCACGGGGATACTAGTAATAAATAATATTAATGAATTAACGTAATTTTATGCTATTTTATTCGAAAGATGACAACGAGTATACAGGGTGTTTAAAAGTAACTATGCAGTTGAATCAGCAATTTTTGGATCCAAAAACTTACTTTTTGGATCTAGTAGGTTAGTTCACCTCCAGTGGTTTTGTGAGTCTCAATCGTTGACCATTGCTTGTTGCATTTGCTTTGTTTTGTTGTTTTCACCTAACCTAAACTGGCATCTATTACAAAGTTGGTATCTGGGTGATAACAGATGTCAGACTGGGTTGTTTCACCACCACTTTTACTGTCCAATAATAGACTCTCACAAAGTGGAGGTGAACTAACATACTGCAAACCTATGCACATGATGCAGTAGATTATGATATTAATAGTTTATTACAATAATTGCTCGACGCAGAAATGTAAGACAAATTTGAAGAACCTGGTGAAAAAAAAATGTTAAGTAACATTTTTGCAAAAAAATGACCTAGAAATATTTTCGAACGTGTTATAGGGGGCACAATTCTACCTTCCCTAACGCATAACTTTGAACCAAACAACAATATGTGCAAAATATTAGTGCAAGAAGTGTAAAGTAGTCCATAGACAGCAATGCAAGTTCCGATTTTTAAACGCGCTTTTCTCAAAATGTTACTTTACACCTTCATTTATGACTGTTCTACTGCATAGTTGATCTTAACACCCTGTAAAAACTGTAATTGTGTTGTATTTCATAGTAGTGTATTACTACCCTGCACTACACAGGTGATCTACTCTAAGCTTCTAAGAGATCTATTGTTTCAATTTTTTATTTCGGTTGCATCGTTGATAATAAATAAAACAACAGTAGATTCTGACTAAATGGACCCTTGGCTAAAACTTTCTGAATATGACTTGGTAGCTACGTCTCATAGTTTCCAATGTAACAATGCAATTTATAATATGTAACAATGCGAGATCAATGAAAATACCATCATTGCAAAGAGTTCTATGTAGGTGTTATTATAGCTGAAACTCAACATTTTTATTATAATAGCCTTTCGAATATTCCCATAAAAGAGTATTTTTGATTCACCCTGTATAAAACCGACCCATCCCAATATATTTCCACATGTTTGTTTCAGTAATTGTGAGCTTATAGAAGAGGTTAACAAAAACACAGTTAGTTTTTATTAAACTATTTGTCACAATAATATGTAATAAAATCTGATGATGAAAATAAGATACTTTTCTGTTAACCGAGAAGCTGCTTCAGTTCAGGTTAGATAAAACAAACAAGAACATGTTAATTTTATGATTAATGATAAGCGTTGTATTTTTTTAACTAATCTAGACTAGTATTTATGCCCATAGACATTACGTTAAAAACAACAATCCCATGCCTAACCACCAATGCCACCAGCGGCCTATCGGTTAACAGAAAAGTACCCAAAAATTACCTCGTTTTAGGTCGTTTCGACTTTACGTCAGTTTTTTTTGGCTGTTTTTACTACATGTACCGGTACGTACTACATTGGAAAAAATAAAAGTCTACTAATGTAAGTTTATTAGTCAGTACAAATTTATTGAAAAGAGTGTAAAAATGTTGAACACTCGAACGGCTTATTGTATTCCTATGTGATAATGTCATAAGCGACGATATGGAATTATTTACACTGGTCTAAGTTGCTTTTTATAGAGTATATTCGAGTTACGTCGTTTTTTCGACGTAAGTCTTGGAATGTCGCAAGTCTTGGAACGAAATTAACGACGTAAAGTGAGGTATACTGTGACTGTTGAAATTAATATTTCCTTGGTTGAAAGAATGCACAATATCGTACACACTTATCTACTGTTGTACGTAGCGTGACTTATCCACATTTACCCTAAAAAAATAGTCAACACATTCTGCGAATTTTAAAAAAAAAATATATGTCTTTTAATTCGCAGAATTTTTAAGATATGTAAACTAATGAAATTTTCTTGCCATAACTAAATATCCATTGTTCCCAACGAGGAAAAAAAAAACACAAAACATGATTAAAAAAAAATTCCAACATCACACGCAATAAGAAGCACTACAAATGTAGAAAACAAAACAATAAAATCACATTATCGTAATCGTGAACATTTTTAACAATAAATGCTTAAACACTTCGGTCGCTATTTCATAATCACAAACTATACGTTCGAAAAACTATTTTAATCAAAAAGTCTCATCCAGAAATCTACTCACTTATCCAGACTAAACTTCCTTTCCTGGATAAGTGGATTTTTGTGTAAACTTGTAATTCATGAAAATCGGTGTAGACGAATCGATGAAGGAATTTTGGAAAATGTTGTTTATTCGGTATAATAGCCCAAAAATTCGTAAATTGAAGAGCTTCGGGCAATATAATGGTAAGCCACACTTTTTTTTTTCTTTTTTTTTTATATTTTTTTTTAAATACGACATTTTTACATTAAACTGTTCCTCGGTACTGTTTCTAGCTAGTTATTTTATCACTTTCTAAATTTTCGGAAAAATGACAGCATAATATAATAAGAGCAAGGGTTACCAAACTTTCATTGAACCACGACCCACCTTTACAAAGCAGCATTACATTGGGACCCATCTAGCTTATGTTATAAAAATTGGGAGGAGCTAAAATGATCATTTATTAATGCATTTTACTACAACTAAGCAAATTAACGAAGTATGACTTTACATTCAGTGGTGTACTTTGAACTTTGTACGACCCACCAAAAATTATCTCGCAATTCTTAACTTTTTACTTTTTGCGACCCACCAGTGGGTCACGAGCTCCCTCACTTTGGGAACCCTGTAATAGAATAATATCACCTTGCTGGTCGGTATGGTACTCTATAGAGATTCTCATCATAAAAAACGGCTCTCCTGAACAATTTGAAAACCGTGGCTTATCATCATAAGCCCTTCAATTGTAATTTTAAAAAAAAACACCAAAAAAACGACGTTAACGTACATATACTCTAATAAATAAATACCTTGCACTGTTCCTCAGATCGTACCGAGCTTCGTGAAAATCGCTCCCAACAATTTTTGCGTCATATGCGCACAGACAGACGGACGATTTAAGCATGATTTAAGAAACTTTATCAATATAGCACAAGATTTTTTTACATCATGTGACACGCCCATAACGTGGAAAATCCCTCCAAAATCGAGAACACTTAATGGTGTGAGAACACAAGAAATGCATATTTGATAAGAAAAAGAGAAAAGAGTGAATTCAAGGTCTATAACAATTCCAAACTAGCACGCACATCAATATTACTCTTTGTCTATCCACATGGTAGGCCCTATTGTTCTTGAAATAAATAAGTAAATTAATATAAAAAAGAAGAACAAACATCGAATCACACAGTACTGAGAAAGACAGAAGTGACAAAAAAAAAGGGGGACACGCAAAGAAAAAATAAATCTAGTAATTAGTAACTCATGCAAAGCAGAGTTTTCTGTGGAATTTCCCTGCCATGCTTAATTATTATCTTTACGCCAGTGAAATTATGCTATAAAATTATATACGAGTATACACTGCATCTATATACACACACACATAGATGCAGAACCTGGTTTGGGTAAGGGTAGGTTAAGTTTACGCAACTTGCTGTATAATGCGTTTACAATGTGGTACCGGTACATCCTGTCCAACGTTTAAAAATAATTTTGATTATCTGTTATTTGGGATGAAATTGTCGAAAGAGAATACCTGTTGCATAAAAGAACAAAATTGCAGTTGACCAATTTAATACGGATAATCGGTATCCATTTGCCGTTGATACTGATGGACAAATTCAAGGTCTCGAGATATGATTCAGAATCAAAGTACCGTTTTTCTTGGTAATAGGTTCAATAATAAAAATAAAGGACCTTGTTTACCATCTGCTCGCCACTATTTAAAAGTTAACAAGTAAAAAGTTTTTTTAGTATAGTACAACTTTTTAACCTGGCTTGATACAGTGTGCTTTTGTTTTCTTCAATCAAAATTATAAAAATATTTAAAACAATATTGAAATATTTGAAACAATATTTGTACTTGTAAAGTCATTTGACAACTTTTTTAGGGTAGTGTTTTTGCGCGCGGTCATTGCGGGCAAACTATGGAAGCCATAACATCGAGTTATATATCATTGGAAAAACATCGAGTTATATATCATTGGAAAGATATTGAAGTAAGCTTTCATGTAATAGGCTTTAGTTTTCGTCTCGCTAAGCGATTCATGAGAAATAGCTCTTTGAAAATTGGTGACACATTTTTTCGGTCCACCCTGTATATGTAATACGTATGTATGTACAGCATGTTTATTTATAACCTGATTTGAATTAACAATGCTAGAAAAGAAATATGTGGCTGTTATGTCAGCAACACTCTACGAGAAAAACTTCACCTTCACGTGACATGTTCTCGAAATTGACACGACATTGATCAGTTCAAATCTAATAGAATGAAATGTTCTGCAGACTGTGTCTATGTTTCAAATTTCAGCTTTCTGGGATGTCGGAAAGTTGGATCTTTGTGGTCAAAACAGACCACAAAGATGTTGAAGCGTGCGCGCGCACGCACGCACACACACACACACACACACACACACGTTAAATAAAAAATTCTACAGAAGAATCAGGGTTATTGTGATCCCTTTGGGACTAAATTAATGCTTTTTAGTATTATAGTGTGCTTTTTGATAACAATTGCCGACTGATAACATTAACCAATGGAAATAAAACATTAAGCAGTGTCTTGGGACCGACTGATAATGATAACAATAGCCGACTGATCACATTATCCTGATTATAATAATCGAATTCCACTGTAATAATAAAAAACGAGTTACTTTATTCAAGTTCAAAATATAACTACATTATACAATTGAAAAAAAAATTTCATATGTTTTCGTTTTGTCGATTATAACTTTCCACCAATTCACATTGCCGACTTGCTAGGAGTTATAACTGCGATAAAAGGGGGTCAACGCGAAGCCAGTGGGAGAATCGTTTTCGGTGGAAAGAATGTTCATATAGTGTTAAATTCAATTTGACGAGTCTCATTTAACGGCCCAAACATTTTAATAACCGAATTTAATTTTAGAATATTAGTATATTATAGCTCATTGATTTCCTTTATTACTTGTTTGATTTTAGCAATAGAGGAAGCACCAAAGTAGCGGTGGACACAGATAGTGAACAAGAACCAATATAAATCCGTGCCTTTACAAGCAAAATATTATAGTTAACATTGTAACATTTTTTTACCGTGAAGCATTTTGTTTTTCATC
Source organism: Cryptops parisi (assembly GCA_034695005.1). NCBI lineage: Eukaryota > Metazoa > Arthropoda > Chilopoda > Scolopendromorpha > Cryptopidae > Cryptops > Cryptops parisi. The sequence continues at coordinate 15,709 of JAQIWH010002616.1, read as the reverse complement.
AATTTAAAAAACAATTCGGCTCAACAAACAAAGCGTTTTAATGTAACCTAGTACTGTACAATACTGAATTTCACTATAAAATGATGACAGTTGATAACTACTCATAACTGCACGTTACTCTAGACCTGATAGATATTTGTGCAATAAACTATAACATATAAAAAATTTAGCACTTTATTACATAACTTCCTCGAATAGTTTAGCTTAGTACTTTTCACTTGTACTTTTCCACAATAATACTACTTCCCATAAAGTTGGGAAACCAGTTTAGTTGGCTTTATAGTTTATAACAACGAGCTGGTGATAACCTGTTAATTACCGTTAAGCTATAATTAAGCTATGACAGTTGGCTGAGAAGTGCTTTAAACACCAAGTTGTGATTAAACGGCATTTTTTAAATAAAAAAAAATGACAGTAGTATACAAACCAAAATGAACTATGTTAATTTTGTATACAGGGTGTTCCTAAAAAGTCTATAAAGGCTTGCCCGGAATAACGTATGTTACAAAAATTCAATATTGAGATGATTATGAAACACTGTGCTCATATAGCTAGTGCTGTCAATAAACCAACTCATACCTATTTAAACACACTATATCACTTAGATATTAGACACCTAATAAGTGACAATCAATGTGTTGCTGAACTGAATACTTCTTTAACTATGAATTTAACTATGAATAACTCTTTAACTATGAATTGTTACACGCAACGTTATTCCGGGCAAGTCTTCAACTGTTAACCAACCACAGATGCTACGCAAAACAACCCATATAAACATAGGTCCAGAAATGCTTCCCTTCTGAAATAACAGTAAAATCACATAATTGCATAGACCTATTGTTTCATAATTGCTGTAGATATTAAAACGAGTATGCATTTCCAGACCCATCTTTACATGGGTTGTTTGCTTTGTTTTGATCAAAAATTTGATTCGACCTTTCAGGAACACCCCGTATAACGTACACTTGACGTTTTGTAATTATAAGTATGATAATTTTGTAATTATAAGTATTTGAGATGTATAATGTATATAATTTAATCTAATATTATGTGGCAACTACTTATGTAAGTGAAATACATACGTATGCATGTGAAATTTTAAAAATACATAACCTACGATGTACTTTGACATAAATTTGAAAAAAAATATATACTATACAGTATTAAATATAACAATTCTCAACGTTAATCTGTGAAGGGAACGTTTAGAACATCATTTATTAGTCTTGGTCATTATCTATATGTATACTGTTCATATATAAAAAATTTTCAATATGATACTTGACAGATATTTCTTGAAACGGTAGAATCTTTCTACAACTGCCATCCACCATTTGCAGGATTGTCACCTACGCAAAAAACGTTGCTTTTAAGTTTAATCCCCAATCAATAATAATTAATTGCCATAATACAATACTTCAATTTTACACGGTTCATTGAACTCTATTGTACTGTTAAGAGTTTGAAATTAATTGACCTTTATTTTCTTATAGTCTAGTAGGTGATAGATGGTGAGGTTAATTCGTTTCTTAAAAAAAGACATGTGTCAACACTAGCGATTAAATTTAGCATCATCGTAAAACTGCGCTGTAGTAAATATTTGGGTAATAAATCTGAGTAATAAAAACAAAAATAAAATAAAATTCCAATGCAAAATGTTTTCAATCATTTTGTCCATACAACAAAACAAAACAAAACAAAACAAAAACAACCGACCAAACAATAAATTTATGTCATTATTTCCCTTGATAATCAAAAAAGGCTTGAGATACGGTTTTAAATTAATAGTGCACCTACTTTCCAAGTTGAAAATCTCTTTTGCGTCCTAACCAAAGCAACGGTTACAAAATGATTTTCACTCCTTTTAATGATGTTTGCACTGTATTAAACATTTAAGGTGTTGGTCTGTAAATTCCAACACCTATATGCTGAAGTATGACTTCAAGCATTTCACAGTGTGCGTTTTCATGTCTACCAAAATGAAAATACTGTTCCTGGATAATAACCAAAAATTAACTGAAAATGTATTTAAAATTTTTAATATGTACAATGAATAAAAGTCATATTGTACGAAAACAGCTTAGCTATTTGAACCCGAATGCTATTTGAAATTCAAATGTAAACCACCTGACATAACAATACAGAGATAGCGCGATAATTTCATGTTAATTCAAAAATAACATTCATTAATCGATTCTTTGTTGCCTTTATTGTTAAAACTTTTAAATTCATCAACCAACCAGTAATAGAAAACAAAAGTCACTTTTGGGTTTTATTTTATACGATATTCATTTCACTTGTGAGTGAGTTTGAAACGTGGGAATTTAACGTATACTGTCTTCTACGTGGTTGATGAGAATATATGTACCAAAAACGAATAAAACGAGAATCGCATAAGTCCTTCGCATAAATGAAAAAATCGCAAATAAATAAATCGAAAATTGAATTACTTAAAAAATGGATAAATTGAATAACGAATTACTCAAATTGCATAAATTTTAATTCGCATAAATCAAAACATGCACACAAAAAATGATGTTTTGCATTATACATACAGATACAGTACATCTGTATATGACAGCAGTGAAGAGTATGCTTAAAAAGCATTTTCAATATACTTGTTTCATAAATAAAGCAATATCAAAAAATTATGTATTCTTATTCGCCTTCAAGATTCATGTATACCATTTGTACACAATGTGTTCCAAAAGTCATGCACAATAAAAATGCTGTTGTGTAAATACATCCAAAATCACCTCACAAAGATAAAATTGATGATGACCACCAGAGAAATCGTGAAAAATTTAACAACCATGACATATTATAGGTAAAGTATATGTTATGCATGATGCACCTTATCATCCACTGGTAAGTTTAAAATTTCACAAGAGATTATAACTACATTGTACAGATACGGATCTGTATTTTGCATTCCAACGGATAGAAAAGAAAAACATGTTAAAAACAGAAAATCATCATTCAACAAGGCAAAATTTTGAAAGTGCATGACAAAAGACACCCTGTATAAGATGAAGCATCTGTGAAAAAATAGTTCATCATTTGTCCTTGCACCACTCGTACAGAGAATAAAACTCAAACAAGAAAATCATGGCCAATGTCATGACCACACGACACAACATGCCTTTTTGATTTGTCAGGAAGTCGAACATTTTGACCATGCAATGATGTTGTAAAAGCTCAAATTTTCGAGTAAGAACCGGTTTTTTTGACTGATAAAATTTTATGACTTATAAAAAACTTATTAAAAAATGGAAAGTTCTATGTTATGGAATTTTTATACAGCACCATAGCAGTATTAGTGCTTTTTACGTTCCAGCTAAAATAGGACTGCCATCCAGTCAATTGGAAATTCTGCAACTAAGCGTAATTGAAAACATTTACTACAAGAACCGGAGTCTACAAGAACCGGATTTCGACTTGATGAGTGAAGCAATAGTAGGATATAGATGAAAAAACACAAGATTGAGGAAATAAAATGTTCAAATACCAAAAGAATAGTACTTAATACAGTTATTGCATTTCTTCCTTCAAATAAAATTATTAAAAAATACTGTTATTTTAATATTTGTGGTAACTGATAAAATGTTCCAAGGTTTTCTTGTTCCACCAAGTTACCGATTACTTAGTAAAAGTTACCAATTACTTGTACCACGCTGGTATGTACAAGTGATTGGTACACAAATTACCAATTACTTGTACAGTAGAACATGCAAGTTATCAATTACTTGTACAGTAGAACATGCAAGTTACCAATTATTTGTACAGTCGAATATAATACAAGTTACCATTTGAAAGGCCTGGTGTAGAAAGGTGTCAATTTTAACATTTTTACAATTTCGAGGAAAAAGCATTTAAGGATCTGAACTTGCCTTGCTGTCTATGAGCCACTCCACACTTCTTGCACTAACATCTTTGCACAGTGTTGTGCTGAATGTACACAAGTATGTGCATTAGGAAAGTAGAATCGCACCAAACTCATTCGAAAATGTTTCTAAGTCATTTTTTTTTGACAAAAATGCTACTTAATATTCTTTTACACCAGGCTCTTTAATTACCTGTACAATAAAATCTCAATTATCCGGTTACAAATCAAATAATGTTGAGTCTTCTTGTCGTTTCATTTATCACAAAATCATCGAAATTATTTGACATTTATTTTAATTGACCCAATTGTTTTTCAATCCCATTTAGGTCAGATAATGAGACTCTACTGGATTGTAAATATTTGTTTTTCACTTTATATGACTACATTGTCCATTGTTTCATTGGACTTTATATCGTTAATAAAGTACTCAACGAAATATGCCGAAAAATTAAATTAACCAAATGTTTTTGTTCCAATTGCAGTCAGGGCCAGATTTAATAGTTTTCCGCCTATAAGCCCGCACTTAATACCCTCTTCCCCTTGCCCAAATTCAAAATACAAAGTTTAGTGTTAAGTGCAAAAAAAAAATTTTCAACATTTTTTAGAGTATTAATAAAAGTCGACGTTTGTACATCTGGATGCATAATTTTAATGTTTTATGCCATCCCTGTCACCCCCAAGATATTGCTGCCCTAGGCCTGGGTTGATAGACTTTAATGAAAAATCTAGCCCTGATCGCAGTATAGACAGAGCAATTGTGAATTGGAACAACTCAATCCAACTTGGAAATGCTCTCGTGTCACAATGTTAATAAGAATGTTATAATGACAAAATAACCATACACTCTTAAGATATATGGTATAAATGTAAATACTCACAGGACACAACTCTGACTTCATTACGTCAAAGGAATTTGATTTACTACCATCGGCCAAGAAAGTTCTGAAAACAATACAAAGAAACGATCAAAGAACGTGTATTATTGCACTTATATAGACATGCATAAATAAACAAGTTTGTCATGGTGTGTGTAACCACAAAAAAATTACTTGTTATTTTTTGCACACTTTAAGTATTTAAAAAAAAATAACGACAGTACTTGCAAGCTGACTGAACACTTTGTTCTGTGTGCAAAATAGCAAAGAAATAAGCAGATTAACTAAAATAAAAACAGGCTCAAGTTTTCCTGTTTTAAGTTGATGTTTTCCAGAAATTACATAAAAAAATTTTGGTTTAAAAACAGATCTTCAGTGCATTTTTTTTTACCAATACTGTATCCATGTTATGTTTACACCCCCCTATATGTTCTACAGTAATAGTAATCCCTAATAATCCCTACTATATGTTCTGCAGTAATAGCTATCAAAAGTTAACCGTATTGAAAACCGATTCAGAGAAATACACACCATTAACTTCAATTTAACTGTAAACATTGTAAATGTATGCAATCACTAGCCCAAACGTGTTGAAACCTGGTTAATCTAATTACATACTGATTACTGGTATATAAAACCAGCAGTTTTTAACAGTAAACAACATTCATTTCTGCACAGTGTGTTCCTGAAAGATTTAGTCAAATTTTAACCACAAATACAAAGAAAGCAAAAGTCCACATAAACACGGGTCCGGAAATGCATACCTACAACGAGTATGAGCCAATAACCATATGCAATTACTTCACCCTATCCTAGAAGGGAAGCATTTCCGGACCCATATTTATATAGATTTTTTGCTTTGTTTCGACGTAGCATAGGTTCATATTTGTTTGTTTATGTGCACCCTACCACCTTTTGAAGTGTTGGCAGAGAATTTTGAATCACTGTGTATACTGTATATATAAACACTAAACAGCGTATAAGTATAAATGTATAAGCATCGATGTAGGAGATTTTTAGCATTGTTTAAGGTGACACTCATTTAGTTCCTAAATAATTGCATCATTGGATATGTAAAAACAAAAAATGACCTCGAAACTGTGCGATAACATCACTGTTTTGATTTTTTATCTTACATGTATAAATATTGATAAAGTAATCAGGTTTGGGGGAAACCCTATGAAATACAACAAACTGGAGGTTATTGCTGCAGTACATTAAATCAATTCCAGGGACTACGTCGTTTTTATGAAACGATTTTCGAGCATGTCATGGTGACCCTTGTTAAAATATCTCGTCTCAAAATTTCCAAGGTACGAAAGCACTGCCAAATTAACAACTTATGTCATACATCACCAGACAGAATTCCACAAAGTAAAACATAAAAAAATAAATAAATAACGATGATCAATGAGTGAAAATCAAAATTATGCAACATTGATTCATGACAAGGTTAACTAGTAACTACAACTTGTAACTAGTACAGAAAAAAACCCATTAATGCCATATTGAGACAAGGGAAAAAAAGAGGAAGAAAAACCCCTATAACTTTGATTCGAATCTTACATCCTCAATGTCATTGCTGATCAATCATTTTATCTAATTCAAGAGTTATTACTGCCATAGAGGCCTTGGAAATTAAGACTGTGGCAACTACATCCCATGGCCTTTATAGCAGTTGCTTATTAATTTTAAGTCATTAGCCACATAATACAGAAAAAGAAAATAACTTAATAACAGGAGAAAATTGATATCAAATCTGATGCACGATAGCAGTCTTTTGGTAGATAGCAATTATATATTTTTTAGACATGCAAGTGAAACTCAAAATCATGTTTCATTATCTAAAGAAAATCACACAAACGTTATTAAAACTGTAAAATTATACAGTATATCGAAAAGTATAGTCATGACTATACAAAATACCAAGAAAAATTCTATTAGGTACTGTACAGAAAATGCATGTTGCAATGCTGAATCGTGTAAGTAAAGAAAAAAAAAATTCGAAACAGAAACGCAACAAACACCAAGTGAGACAAGTTCCAGACTGGAAAATCATTCGTAAAACCACAAGTGATTACGAAAATATGGATTTCTGGAATGTCCAATAACAAGCGATCACAGTAAATTAGATGTGTAATGTGCATATATGTCAACAATGCTAAATTGATCATAGAGAAATAAGTGAAAAAAACTTCAATTTGAGAAAACTATGATTTTATGTAGGAATGGTTTGGAAATGTAGATAAAAATGACACAAGTAAAAACGTAGGAAAAAATGGCACGACTGAAATAAAATAGCAATTGCAATACTTTGAATGAGTTTTATTTTATTAGCATTGTTTAGAAGTAGTGTTCTGCTCTGTTTTGTACTTATTATATTACAGTATGTGTTAACATTTTGATGCATTGAGTCACAAGCTGTTACAATTGGTTCACAGTGCCCTGTAAAGAAACAAGAGCTGGGCACAGTTGATCGTTAATCCGTTAACCACTATGCTCTTATATTTTTAACAGATTAACTGTGCCCAGCCATGCCCCGTAACAGTGAGTTGGTTCACTATGGTTAACGGTCAACACAATCCAATTTTAATGCTGTTTACTACAACCTACGTGTCATCTCTGCCAAAGTTATTTTTCATTATCTACATATCTATCATAAAATAGAATGATGTGAACAGTTCATGATCCACTATCTTAGTTTGCTTACAATACTGTGATTCTATGAGATATGGTTGTTGTTACCTTTGTTTCTGAACACTTACTGTTGTCTAGTAGTGCTCCATAATTGTTTTCCAGATATCTGGAAATCTTAATCGAGTTTATCATCAATTTCTCTGTCTAGTAAATTAATAATGTGCTCTATGGTTACTCAAGTCTGTGAAAGGGTCTCTCTTGGAGATTAGACCGGTATTTGTGCTGCGGGATAAAATCAAAAGAACTGGAGGAAAGTCGTTCATGGACAAAGTGAGGGCCGTCAATAAATGAATGAAAACTATTGTTCCAAAGAATGTTTGTTTTTATGTGTGTAGAATTTTAACGTTCTCCCAATTAATACTATGCTTTTTATTTTAAAAAGTGCAAAAAGTAAATACCGATAACCATGTGTTGTTTTGCCTGTTGGTCAATACAACTTTGGTGTACTCCCACTTTAATTCTAGACATGGATTCTCCAAATATGGAATCAACCTTTCATCATTTTTTGTGCACTATTACTTTTTTTCGCTGTTAGCTGTGAGCAGGTTTGCAGTTATGGATATTTAGACCTTTTATTGATTCAAGTTTGAAAGCTGTGGGATACCAATTATGGACAACCTAGTTGAATAACCCGTGCTTCAAACAGAAAACCTCGACATTCATAAATCACTGTGCAGTTTGGCTGATAAGATGACTGTAAAGCATGGCAACATTTGCGGCCTTCACCATCACAATACTTCACTTTATCATATTCACAACACAAAATAGTAACTAGTTCAACAACAAGTGACCAAAAGCTTTCAACAAGTCAATAAACTATGTACAAAGAAACAACAACAATCCATAACCTTGAAATCACATGCCAAAAAAGAAAAATAAGACTAAACCCATAAAAAAAACCCAAAAATGAGACGTTCCACGTTTATATGGATGGTAAAAGCAAAGTCTACAAATAACTACTGTACCTGTAGTACAGTACTGTATTCCGAAGACTCAGCATTTCAGCAAAAAAATCTTTAAAAACATCACCAAATGTTCACAACAAAACGTTATACCTAATACACTCATTCGATTTGAGTGCTTTAATAATGCAATTCATAACACATAGTATAAAAAAATATAACATTATTGTGTTCCACTCATCAGTGAGTATATTCAAAATACTCCCCCCCCCCAAGATTTTGTTTCCTTTAGAAATTTAATACTATTTTTTTAATATTAGTTTTCTGAAAAACAGGCGGAAAAATTATTTGGCTATTTACGTTTAGGCATGAACATCATCCCCATAACTATAGTAGCTTATGGCCCATTCAAGCAACAACAACAACAAAAATACTTTGTAAATTCGAAAAATTCAATCTTGTAAAAAAAATAATCTCAAAGGATAATCTAAAAAAAAAAAGGCGCTTAGAATAAATCAAAGAAATGACAAGAAATCGAGTCATACCTGTACACAAGAAGCAAAAATCTACTAAGGTAAGTAGCTGTGAATCAACGAAACTGCAAGATATGCATTTTACATACATGAGCTCATACAGTATACTAGTTCAAAAAGGTATTTTTTGTAGTAAAGTTATTTTTTCGAGGATGAGATACAAACAAACGAACCACTGACGCTAAACTGATGAGAACTGCAAAAGGATGAACACCAAGTCATGTGCAGCAGTGCCACCAAATACTTTGTGTCACATTCCCAAATGCTCACCAAAATATGCCACCAGAGCCAGAGGCAAATTGTGATGGGATCTATGGAAATCGCCTGTGTCAAAAAAATTACTATTTACATGCCAAACATATGACACAGGTACATTAATACAATGTGTTATTCTAGTCTAAGTATTGTACCACCCATTTATTTAAGAACAATTAAACAGCTCTTGTTTTGTTTCAGGAAGCAGGTACGTTAGAAACACACTGATGATATTTTCTTCTTGCACAATGTTGAAGAGTAAATTGCAGCCCAGCATTTTATGGTGTGTAAAAATTTCATAAACAAGGCAAATTTGCAAGCATGTAAATAAAGTTGTAAATTATTCGTATTATGCAAATTTGTATCGGTTGAAGTTTTGCCTTGTCAGGTTATCGTTTTGTTGTTGTAAATTGAAGGTTGTGATACTTCCTTTATACATAATATGGTATTTCCGAGAGAATGTCTATTGTTTTGTTCTTTCCTAAAATGTCGTTCAAGATTTACTAGCCATTGTCAACAACCGAGGAATCACTCAGTCAAGAAAATCTGAGTAACAATCAACAGAAAAAAAGTGAAAAGAAAAACAACAAAATAACACCATAAGTGTTTGAAAATGAAGTATGATGAAAATACATAGTTTCTAGTAGTAAGAAGCAATTTATGATCGCGTGCAAAAATAACATAATCTTTGGATGTAAATGAAAATAAATTATGATTCAGCAGCCAACTAATACACGTGTTTCTAACACCACCATACAGAATAGCGATTTTTATTCGCATGCAACGAGCATCTGGCAGCATGTCTCTCATCGCCGATAGTAAAATCGCATAAATCGAGGACTCCCTGTATTTATCATCATTATTGACGTGTTTTTGTTGAACATTACATTACATTCGATCTTCTGGAATTACGAAAGTTTTGTTTGGATTATTGTTACGTAACTACAAAAGGATTATTGGAATCCTCAATTAAAAGAGAGTTTGCTTCTACTGTGACAAGTTGAATTCTTCAAACCATAGCACCATATGCAGTAAGCTTAGACTAAGGTAGGTAAGTACTTGGAGGGCATCGACTAGCCTTAAGAAAACCTCAAACTTTATTGAATCAGGAAATATAGAAATGATGAGATGAGGCTAATGAAGATGGAATAGGGTTTTATTGGAGAACTCCGAGAAAACCTGGTGTCAGACCCCAAACTGAATCTACATGACACGAGTGAGAGCTAAGACTGATACATAGATGAGGCGGAGTATTGTTTTTCTATTGTGTTGTAGAAAACAATAGAAAAACAATACTCCGCCTCATCTGCAGTGTATCTTCATAGTCTATGATAGTAAAGACACAAGTCCAACTGCAGAAGACAAAGTACTCATGAAAAATAGTGACTTTTTGAAACAACACAAGTTAAGCAAAACAGGAATGATGATAAATCATATCAATATGTGTAGACTTAATCGTTCTTCAAGAATTAGTGTAATGTGTTACAATTTCAATAAGTAAACCATAATTTGCTTACTAATGTAGAAGAGTAATGGTTTTCTTGTTTTTGTTTTTTGTTAACGTATCATCATCAAGGAATGATGAAGAAAATGAAGAGTAAATGACTAATTATGTAATCGTCAGCAAAACGTTTTTTCTCCATATAACCGAATGATCAATTACCTGATAGTCTGAAATGACTAGACGAATTTCAAGCAAGGACTTCATACAAAAACTGGTTATGTATGATACAGTTTTTTCCCAGAACTCAAGGTAGACTTGAGGGGGTGGATGGAGCAAGACCCCCAAATAATAATTTTACATTTTTACCATTCTATCAAATAAAGCTATTTATACTATAATGGCAATTATTAATTATAGTGTCATTAATGACAAGAAAGAAATAACTGCATAGCAAGTATAAATAATAAGTTGCTGAATAATTGAGTATCCAGAAAAAGCAGAAATACCTCCCCCTCCCAGAAAGTCCTCAAAATTCCCCATGAGTGCAATTTCGCTATGCAATACAACTAAAGAAAAGTTTCTCAGATGCTGGTTATATGTGGGAAAATTGTGCTTTTATGTGATTTGGTTCTGTGGGGCACAAGTGACAAAGCATCGTCTGCTGCAGTTTTGACACTTTATAGGAGCACATACTTCGATCTTGGACGAACACTATGTAAAGTGTTCATCCAAGCTTCGATTTGGATGTGTTTTTTGATTTATGCAATTAGTTTTCGGTTGGGATTTTGCAGAACATTAGTAGCTAAAGTACTTTCAAAGACCTAAATATCACCACACGTGCCAGCATCCTATCCAGAGTGTGTCAAATGTCAAACCCAAGCTACACATTTATCCACTTTCCTGGAAAACAAATATAAGTTCTTAACTACCCATGACATTCCCTAATTCTGACTGTTGATGTCAACATTTACATCCAATATTTCTGGTGAAAATTTAACTAGATATTACCTTCAGCCTTTCGCATTCAATTCATGTTAACTGATTCTCTGACCATTTCAACTCCATCAAAGAAATGAATTGGACATTGCTCTACACCAATGAAAACTATGTTCTATCATTGAAAATTATCATAGCGAATAATTCTTATTTCTTAATATCAGCAATAAGGAGTTCTTATTTCTTATAATTTTGAATAAAAAAATTTCTAAATGAAAGCTGCACATGTGGCATCAAAGCTTCATGATGGCACGCTCTTCAATGTAATTAAATAACTGCTGTGTTATATGACTTTGAACGTTCGAAGACATCACAACATCCCAACTTGCTCCACAAAGCTCAGTTCGTGACCCCCTCAGGTCCGTAACCAGAGGGAGAGGCCCGAGCCCTTCCCGAAATATTTATAAGACATGAAATGTAATTTCTATCTCAACATGAATTCATATTCATCAAAATGAATATGTTCATGTTAAAAAACCATATTTTTCCTTAGAAAGTTTCCATGATTTGAGTGTCTGGGCCCTTCCCGAAAAAACATTTCTGGTTACAGGCCTGTGACCCTTGTTTCATCAACTCTTTACAACTGATATACTATTAAACTCTCTTTCACCCCCTTTCAATATTCACTGCAGCGATGGTCCTGCAATTGGAAATTCTGGACATGTGACTTAGGCAGTAAGGGACTGGGTCTTAAAACCGGCTCAAACTTTCTATTATCAAGGGGAAGGGGAGACCCGTCTTCATTATTTTTTTATATCCAGTTACCAGGCATTGCCCAAATGCCCAATGGTCAGTCTGGGCTTGGGATAAAATCATACCCAATCAGTAGATTCGCGCTAGCAGTTTTCAATTTTAAAAATTTACTTTACATCAAAGGTCAAGACAAACGATTTCTGTTCCATTCGACATATCTACTATACTATACTATACAGTATTATATCTACTATGCAGGGCAATTCAGTAATATCTGGCAAAATTTTGCAGGGTGGTTTGGCTTTGCAGGTATATATGGACTTTTTTGTTTGTTTTTAAGCCTCCTACCAACCTGTAAAGTTTTGCCAGATATTACCGAATCACCCTGTATCACTCAAGATTCTAGTCACAAAGAAAAGTTTAATGGTTTAAAATGACGAGAAGGGGATTTCAGCTTGTGCGCAGAAACTTTTAACTAACTACTTAGTGACACACCCCTGCCTGCAATACAGTAAAATATTTTGCTAAAGTTTATTTTTGTTATAAAAATTTCAATTTTATTTCACAACCAAACAACCACAGGGGCCACAACAAGTGATGCAAAAGTGAATTGAATAGTGTATAAAACGTGTAAAGAATCATTATGAGTGACACACTATGCAAAAAGCATTGTGAACAACACAAACAACACGCTATTGGGTTAACCAAATAAGTCAAGAGGTGATGACAAAATTAATAAATCGATTTCTACATAAAACTCTTTCTACTTTGAACTCCATCTCTCTAATGCTTATACATACTAGGAACCGCCTTTTCAGCATAGCTACGCAACCACTCGCACCTTCTCTGGTGTGAAATTTTGTGTTGAATGACAACAGGATCCCAACAGTGGCATGTCAAGAAGGTTAAAAATTTAGACTTAGAAATTTGAAACTTCTGTAGTATGCTGCTACAGAAGTGATTGCTTTGTTTTAATGGGTAACATCTGTGGTTACGTTACAATGTTTAACTGGACATTCTATAATCTACATGACTAAAACTTTCAGGAACACCCTGTATAAAACGTTCATATGGAGCCATCTGAAGTCAAAAAAAACTAACCAACATTTTTCATAGTTGGAAAAAACTGAGAAAATAGAACAGAATTGAGCATTAAAAACCTATGCTCAGCAATAGGCTATTTTTGCCTTATATGACTTTTACGTGAACAACGGACGCTAGTTTTCATTGTCAGTAAAATATAGCGCAGGCGTATGTTATGTTAGACCAATAATAACCAAAGACGAAAACGTTCCCTTTGGCTTCAGACGACTCATATTATAAACATGAAAAAAAAAACACTACTTTTTAAAACTAAAACCACCATTCCAATGTAAATATTCTCAGTTAACACTTACCATCATCCAACGAAAAAGTTGCAGGAGATTTGTAGGATGAAATAAAGTCGTTTGCTGATGGCAATCGCAAATCGAATAAGCAGCCGACTGCAACTGAAAATGGAATATTTAAACTTATGGTGGATTTTTCTTTTTAATGTACAATCAAAATCAATAATTTTAAAACAGTGTAAATTATAGTCATTGTGATGCGCCATACCTTCACTAGGTAGAGAATCTCTAACAGTTTCCACTAATGCATCTATCATAGTGTCCAGTTCATGCTAAGAATATTCCACCATCAGTAAATAAAAATTGTTATAATAATTCATTAAACAGATTAATAGAATCTATTTACTATGGAATGATTCGCCATAAAAATAGACAGGTTTAACAGTCGGTCCAAGAATTCGGAAACCACTTCGACCGGCTGACTTTTATCTAGATCTTCGTTACGGTGAATATTTACAAACTTCCACTGCCATGTTGAATACATGCGTTTAGGTATGTGATCACGAGTTAAGAAAAATTCTAAATAACTCCTGGAATTTTTTTATCAAGAATTAAAGGATATATCATGAGCAATATTGACAATTCGTGTTGCACCGATAAGCAATGTTTTCTGACTCTCAGTTTCGGTGCACATCTCAATAAGACGAAACATTTGGTCGTACAAACCCTAAATGACAAATAAAAAAAAACAGTTACTAAGTGTTCGATAGTTAACCTAAGAATATTTAGCACAATGCTTACCTCAACAATATGCACAAAATGTTCGTTGTAAACCAGTAACATTCCAGTTAAGGGTTCAGCGGTACCATGATTTATTTGCTGACCAATATCGTTGACTATTTGAATCATTTTAACTGCCAAATTAACGCAGCGAATTAAAGTTGGTAATACAAATTCAACAAACTAAGTTGATATCCATTCCAATTTCATTGCCACGCATTAAGAGTTTTGAGATTGAAGCAACAACAACACAAAAAAAATTCTTACCCGAGCAGGTCTCCTGACACATGCAATTTTTGGTGTGAGCTATTTGTAGTAAACTATTGTTATATCAAATTCTTGCTCAACCAATAAAAACTGGTTGACCAGAAATAGCTTGAATTGCCACACAAAAAATTCCATGTCAGAAAGCCGTAATGGGTTCAGAAGATTTCAGCTTTGGGAGCAAACGCTTTCCCCCTCTGCCTTTGCTCCACACACAATTTCATGAACCTTACTTGCATGGGTTTCAGGCGAATCCTTGCTGCTGAATTTTCCAGCATACGTTAAACGATGTAGAATATTTTTCTGAAACAAAATGAGCTAATGAGCACTGCACTTATTAAAAAATAAAATCAAATCCATAAACTTGATGCTCTATCTTAAGAGCAAAAATGTTGGCACCAAAAGTATTAAAATTATTTTTCAGATAATGCAGTATAATAGCACTCGTTCCAAAACAAAACAAAATAAAAATTAAAACTCCACAAGAGCTTGGTAATGTACCGTATAGCATATAGTTCTATTTGAATATCTTACCAAGTTTATTGTGGAACAAACAGTTTATTGTTATAAAAATGAATAACGATCGATCACCTTTTGTTTTTCATGGCGTTCTTCAATTGTTTCCAGCATTGTCATTCGATGTGTCTCAAACACTGGACTTCTGAGTTCCGCAGCAAAAACAGGTTTTCCTGCAGATCTATGAATCGTATGCTTCGATGCCATTTTGAAGCTAAAAATCAATACACAAAAACATTACAATCTGGTAAAAGTAATGAAAATCTATATCACTAGCAAACAATATTATTATGTCCCAGACCACGTAATAAAATTACTTGCTTCACACACATATAATCAAAACAAAAAAATTAGGGTGACATTTATAATGCGTAATAAACCTTTATTTACAAAGAAAAATGAGTTTAAATAGCTACCATTCTTAAGCTGAGAAGCTAAATAGCTCTAATATACATATTGTACATAGGTTATCTACAATGTTACACAGGTTATATTAATTATGTACAAAAGTTATATACATTATGTACAAATGTTATA
>JAQIWH010002615.1:0-23695 GCA_034695005.1 Cryptops parisi | reverse complement strand
TAAGTACAAGTACTGTAGTTTGTACTTAAATACAAGTACCAAGTACTACATATTACAAAGTACTTAAATACAAGTACTGAAAATGTATTTAAAATGTACTTGTTACGTGTACTTAAGTATTCGGTACTTAAGTATTAGGTATCCCTGTTTATAAGACGCTCTCGTGCTTTATTTTTAACTATAACATTTGTAATGGTGCTCCACTGCATTACTTTAGTGCACCGGCTGCAGCTAACTATCAAACATTCTGGGGATTAAGACCGCTACTTACAATACGTGACTAATAAATTTACAGATGATCATTGGTTCAATGCGAGTTTCTCATATGCGACGAGAAAAATGATCTTACATGCTTGTTATGCTCTCACCTCTATATCGGTGTTTCCCAATGGAATATTTCACCTCTTAGGATTCGAAAAAGTGTTCAAATTAAGGACAGCCATCCATTTTCTACTTTTGATAAGTTATTAACCAAACATCTTATGCTTGGTGATTGAGTGTTGTTTGTTGTTTTGTCTTGTTTTGTATCTTTTTTGGACCTTAAGGTCTGGTTTTAATTAAATAAAATAAATACGTGAGAAAATGTCACTGTTGTGCGATTCAGTGCGGTGGTGACAAGTGACAATGTTTAATTTTATGTTTTTAAATTTTTATGTAGATGTATGCGATTTTCGATTAGTACGGGATATGCGCATAACATAAACCTCGCATATATCGAAAATCTCTTGTATATGTGGCAACACGTACAACATTGGAAAACCAATATTTCTGACTTTTTTAAGTGATTTTTTCAAATGATTATACATTTACAAAAAATAATAATGGTACCGGAAGATACCGTTATTTTTTTCATTTACGTATAATCACTAAAATAAAACAACAATTAGAAGAGTCAGAAATTTCTTATTTGACAAAAATTCTTAACGAGATTTTTTAGTGGCAATCATTTTTTTATCGACAGCTTGAATTGTTTCCAAAACAAATTTATTTATTTAATTAATCTTAATATTAATAATTTATTTAACAATTCAAATTTACACATCTGTAGTATTTGTACCAGCTTATTGATTATCAAGGCTGGACATCTGATCGAGCAGTATGTCTGGTGGCGGAAGTAAACCAGCAGAAGAAGGAGAAAAATAAAAATGGCTATCATAATTTAAGAGCACTCTGTCATTCACTGCAATAAAAGTTAAATAAAATATAAAACGAATACAACAATATCTAATTACAATATTGATGTGTCAAAAAGGAATTGTATCAAAATTATGAAAAACGAGAAGAAATGTTGTTAATATGATCAGTTGTGGGTTGAACCAATTTTCTAATATCAACTTTGTTTTTTATATAAATAAAAAACTAGATCGTATCACTAGATTATTAGATCGCTAGACTATACCAATCTCTTTGATAGCCTTTTTTGCATGATAATACCCCATTAAATGTGAACATGGGAAACCTTATCTACCGATCTGTTGAAGAAATTAATGGAACGTGATAGATCGACCTCTCGTTTCAAGGGAGAAAAAAATATAACTATAAAAAGAAAATTTTTTCCAAGAAAAAATACATATATGAAAGAGTATAAAAGTCTTTTTTATTTCGGATTTCTAAAAGAGCACAATGTCTCACGTCAGTAGACATGATGGATGACTTCCCTAACACGTGACCTCAGACTGATTTCCCTCCATTAGGGGGTATCGTCTGCATATCATTGACGTGATTTGTACAAAAGGAGCAAAATGAAAGATGAGGTAGTGTTTTTTTATATGTATATAGAGAAACCCTTAATACAAGGATTTACTCCACGAGTGATTAGAGTTAATATAATGTTCCATCATTGCTCAAAGAGATTTTTTAACAAGCTGTATAGCGTAGGTATCATCATTTTTCAAAAAAATAGTAATCCCAAACTAGAGAAATAAAATTTCATGTTATAGGCCTACTCCATAAAAATACATGCTCTATGGGGCTTTATTTTTTTTTTTTAATATGCTAGAAATTTTACATATGCGATTTCATAACGGTAACAATTTCATTTATGCCAGCTGATGACATTTGTTATGTGTCAAATCTGTTATAGTGAAAATCCGAATTGGCGGAAAACCCATTTGGTCTTAAACACAAGGTAGATAATGCGGTCGAAGTCCACCAAACGCTATTTTGTCTAAATTCGATCTAAAAACGGTCAGTCAAATTTAGATTTGATTAGTCAAAATCAGGTCTTAACTAATTCGTGTTCTGACTGTATCATATCAATTCAAATGTTTTATTTTTTTTATTTTTGTTTCACTTTGAAACCTTCCTTTTTAGGTGTGATTCAGGGTACATGTATGTCTGCTTACCTTTATTCCATAGCATCTAATAATCTTTTTTTTTAACTTGCAATAGTTTTCTAAGTTATATAGGCTTACTTGTTGATGATACAACAAGATGATACAACCTACCTTATTGATGATAAGTTGTTATTTTTCTTGTCATTTCTAGTGAAAACCCGGTTTTAACTAGTCAAAACTGGAATTAACTGACTGTTTCTGTGTTGATTCTAGACCATTCAATCGTATAGGGTTTGGCGAATTTTATTAGTATTAAATTAACTGATTTAGATTTTAGAGCTAGCAACTTGATCATTTGGCGGCCTTCTGCCGTATAAACCTTCGTGGATATGGTTGATCGTATTTTGACCGGTTTTTAACTGAATTCGGGTTGTTGACAGAACATATACTTTGCAGTATGTTTAATTCTCTTCAAATTTAACTTTAAATTTAAAGCATTTCTAATCATAAAAACCATCGATTTTTACGCTTTCGATATTTCGTAGAAAAATAGAAACTAATACGCTTGCACGACGCCATCATGCGTGCGTTTTTGAAAATATTCGTAAAAAATGCTTTAATTAAAGGCTTTTATTTGTACTGCTATTTTAAATACTAATCGGCAACCTCTATGTAGATTGTATACAATGGTTGATATTGCATTTAATTCTCAAATAATATAACATTTTTAACTACTAGTGCAAACACAATTCAACTAGATATTTTCCTCATATATTTCATATCCAACTTATGTAATAGAGTATTATTTATTTATTTATTTATTAATTTATTTATTTTCAGTTGTGGTCAATTCCTTGGAAGGCCTTCTTTACGTCACTTCCGGTATGGGCGATCATCGTAGCCAATTTTTGTCGTTCGTGGACGTTTTACTTGTTGATTCTAAGTCAACCCGCTTATTTCAGTCAAGCATTCAAATATGATATCAAAGAGGTACCCAATTTATCTACATACTTTAGCAATTTCTACTTGTTATTTTTATTAGAAAAATAAACTGTGATTTATTTTGTTGTTCGCTAACATATACTGTACATGTATATAATAAAGTTTGGGGCCAGTTACTCGTCACTTCGGTGATTTGCATATTCAAAAGTATTTTGTTGCAAATTGCCTCACCGGCATTACTTTCGAAAATACAGTGCAAAATATTCAGTTATGTTACGTGTGATAATACTGAGTTAATACAGTTCTGAGTTAATACAATGGAATCCATCAGCTGGTTATTGTTATTAAAAGGCACTAGTCTTCCAAATTGATCATAATAACCGGATTCCACTGTACATGAAATGTGACTACTATATAAGTCATGATCTAAACTAGGCATAGACTAAGAATCATGTTGATGGACCAATTAGAGAGAGTTACATGGCACTGTGAACTAATCGGATTAACACGCAACCCCATGGACAAACTGTAGAATCATTTTCTCAATTTAAGTTTGACTTAGTTGGTTTAAGAAAACGATCCAGTTTTTCTTCACGTTCATTGAAGTAAACTACGATGTCTTTCACGAACTTGAAACCATCGAAGTGACGAGTTACAAGCTCTTGGTTTGTATTACATGTGTGTTATGTTTCAAAGTTAACACACTCTGGGCATTCTTATTAAGAATAGCCCAAGACTTCAGCTCCCTCTATCTATCTTTATGGTCCGGAAAGCGTGTCAATGCGGCGGTGACACCTAGCGACATTTTAATGAAACGAAACTTTCAAAAATCAAACTTCTGTTTTAATTAAAACCATGCATGGCACGGGGCTACTTCTAGTTATGAATAATTGAATTTGAAGGCCACTGGTTTCATTTTATTAAAAGTGTAAAAAGTAATAAAGTATGTCTTTTGAACATTTTTATAGGTGGGACTTGTAGGTGCTTTGCCTCACCTTGTCATGTCCATCATTGTTCCCATTGGAGGACATTTAGCCGACGAGCTGCGGAGGCGTCAGATTCTTTCGACTACAAATGTGAGAAAAATCTTCAACTGTGGTGGTAAATAAAACTTTACAATTTACAGTCGTGCACTATACAATAAAATCAAAACTTTGGATTTCTTCTTTTTTGTTTGGACACCCTGTATACATTTATGGTAATTTCACTCAAATACTTTTTCTTTCTCCAAAATATTGAAGGATTTGGAATGGAAGCTGTGTTCCTGTTAGTGGTTAGTTATTGCGAATCTTCAGTAGGTGCTGTCACTGCTCTGACGTTTGCTGTTGGTTTCAGTGGATTCGCAATTTCTGGTGACAATTAAGTTATATTTTGTGTTTGCATTTTTTGTCATTTATGTGTTAGTTATTTTTATTTGTTCCAAAAAAAATTTAAGGGTTCAATGTGAATCATCTGGATATCGCTCCTCGTTATGCCTCCATTCTAATGGGGATATCGAACGGTTTTGGAACCCTAGCGGGCATGATGTGTCCTATCGTTGTGGAATACTTAGTCAAAGATAAAGTAAGTAATTAGCAAAATGGAATTTATTAAAAATACTTTAATATCTTATATAATAATTTAAGTTATAATTTGACTGCTTGTGAACATTTCTTAACTGGTATATAACTGAAGATGTAGGTCACCAATGACGATGGCTGTCTTTTGGTGGGAAATTCGTGTCTTATTGGGGAAAATAAAACAATGTTATTGTTACAAAACTTATTTTTCTTTATCTACATCCTAAACTTATCTATATCGTTTATAGTCCACTTTATTACATTGCTTAATATACTAATCAACTTCTTTGTTAGTGTTCCTATTCGGTCTATTGTCTCTCACTATCACTTATGTCCTATTGCTTTTCACTGACACTCTGCTTCTTTTACTTTAACTTCAAGAAAAAGGAAGAATGGAAACAAGTGTTCATCATCGCTTCCTGTTTCCACTTTGCTGGGGTAGTTTTCTACGGCCTGTTCGCTTCGGGTGAAAAACAGCCCTGGGCCGAACCACCCGAAGAAGAAGAACAGAAGCCATCTTGGAATCCTCTTGAAAACGCTTTCAAAGAACTACCCGAAGAAGATAGGGTTGGACCAATCGAACCATTGCCCTCCGACCCTATGAGCAATGGAAAACCACCTTCTTATGGTGCATGTGTCGACACAGTTGCTCCACCTGTCTACGAAACGAGAGAAGAACTAGTGCAGAGAAAAAATAGAGACGCCATAGGCCAAGAACAATACTAAGAAAAAGTAATAATCGCTTTTTATGATGATTATTATATTATCATTATAGAGAGCGAGAAAAATGATATATATATATATATTTATATTCCTCGTCTGTTATTCATTTTGTTTGGTTACAAGAGGAAGGAAGTTATTTTTTATTTTGCAAGATGGTGGTCGTTTGGCGTTTCAAGATGGCGGGAAATCCTATGAAGTCATCGTGTGGTGCAATTTGTTTTAAGTTTACAATTTATGTGATGTGAAGATCGTGATTTATTATTATTATTATTACTATTATTTTTAAAAGTTGTTTTATTTACAAAGAAACTGGAGTTTTTGTTAAATTTTATGTGTAAATATGTATTGAGACTATCTTCCTTTTTTTTTTTGTTAAAGTCTCTCCATCTTCAGCACATTCCAAGATGTTATTGCTTGAACTCATATCAAGCTTGAAAATGATGTTATGACGTCGTGTGTATGTGGATTTAATTTTGTCATCGAGCAATAACCAGATAGAAAAAAAGAAGAAAAGCAAATAATGTGTTATAATCGTTGTCGATGATCATCGATAATATCTCTTTTGGTGATCACGTGATGACAAACAGTGATGTTAGGATCACTATATATGACTTAAATCTCTATATGCGTGTGTGATAATAGTATACTCGGAGTTATCAACACCCTTTTCGCCTGTAAATGTGTTCATCAATGTGATTATTTTTGCTTTTGAGTACATGTCTAGATGGATAATATGTGTGGATGATAATTATATAACGAGTGGTTTACACTTTCAAACAGTTATCTAGAAATATATTTTTTATTTTATTTTTGGTAATGTTTATTGATAGGATTTATTTACACGATAAGCCGTAGATGACAAATTTAATTTATTTGTTTGTTTATTATTTTATATATATTTATACATTATATAATTCTGATATTCTAATAATTTTAAATAATTATTAAATTTATTTAAAAAAAAATTTTTTTTTCAATAAGTATCCCCTTTTTTAGTTACTACATAGGCTTGTCATATGAGTCTGATATTTTAATAATTTTAAAAATGTATTAATTTTGAAAAAATATTTTAAAACAATTAATTATTCCATTTTTTTAAGTTATTGCTATTATTTATTTTTTTTAATTAGGCTATTATTTTTTTAATTATTATTATTATTTTTTATAACTATTATTTTAGAGTGAATAATGAAAAAAGCAACTAAATGAAAAAAATTAATGCAATTAATTGTTCATGAAGTTTACAGGTCCTAACTTAAAAAAAAGGATATTTGAATGAACAATGATAAAAATGAATTATCATCATCATCAAGAATTATAATATAGATTGTGTCCCTAAAAACAATTTAATTTTTTTAAAACTTTAACATCTTTATTTCGAACCATTACCACTAAACTAACACTATAGTATAACAATATCACTAATAACCTTCAACATGATATCGACAGTATTTTTAGCATATTTTATCAAAATGTAATTGTAATCTAATTTAATCTGTATTTCATTAATTTGTTAACAGTCAAATATCTTTTATATATATATTTCGCTAAGGTAGACACCACGTTCTAAACCCACTCAGGTTTTCTATAGCCACCAGGGTAAACAATGAAATCCACGTGATCTGGATTGTTCAAATTTGAAAATACCTACAATAATCTGCAGTGCACATGCACCGCTTGTTTGCACATGCAGCACGTGCCAGCATGTGCGCCGCCGGTAGGTGGCGTATGTTACGCCAGGGCAATCGTCTAGTAAATGGAATAATTTTTAGTTTATTACACAATGGGGACACATTGTATATCATAATATATAGTTTTGTAGTGTATAACTATATCAATGCTTCTGCAATTTCAGTGAACTGTGACCAAAAAAAAAAAATCACTGTCTCGTTACTAGTGCTTTTTTTAAAGTATACATATGAAAAAAAAACTAAACTATGTCACATAGTGTAATATATTTGGTGGAAACACTATCACAATGGTCTTCTAGCTAAAAAAAAAAAGAACAATATCTCTTCTCTTGGTAACTTCTCTTTCTTCTGGCACTCTCGTTCTGTCTCCAAAGGAGAAAATCTACAGAGAGCGACATCTACCGTAAAGTATTATATTTTGCATTAATGTAACTAACACTAAACTACTCTTTCTATCTCTCTCTATCTTTCCTCATCCTATCCCTCTTCTTTATTCCAAGTGTTTTTTGTTTTGTTTTATCAAAGGGTGTTTATTTGCATGCATGTTTAGTGTTGTTTCGTCATAGTATCATTGCCTATATGAACGTGTATGTATGTACGGATGTGTAATAATATAACTTTTTCCCCCATGAAAATAATGTTTCCTGTAAATGGTTATGATATGTTTCCAACATGTCATGAATTCCTCGTTTTGAATTTAAAAAAACAAACAAATATATATTCCCGCCCAGAAATTATTTTTTGGGGTGTTGGGAATGGAACAATCTCAAGAAGCTAATTAGTGATATTTCTATATACATATAATATAAAAAATGTCGTAACTTCCGGCACTGAATAGTAAAAAGAAAAACCAGTTCGTGTGATGTTATACATAGGCTTATGTATATTGCTAAAGAACGCCATTTTGTTTCTTTGATTCAGTTGCCAGGATGTTGATGACTTTCTCTCCTCCTTCCCCTTGTATTTAATGTACCCTTCCGAATAGCTTGAAAAAACCCTTTACTAGAAGATACACATAAAAATTAATTCCCAAATTATAAAGAAAATAATATATGCACTCCCCCTCACATATTTCCTACAAAACTACTGCACGTTTATTAACTTGAAATAACTGTAAATAGTTAGTTTGCAGAGAACTATCAAAACCTTATTTGTACTTAACAAACAAAAATCGATGTGAAGTTAATAGAGTTTTAGGTCGAATGAAGTTTTACATAATTTTTGTTTTTAAATATAAAATTAATGGTGATTGTTGTTAAATTATAAATTTTGTTATTTTATTTAATATAAATATTTAAAAAATAATTATTCAAAAGATTATATATATTGAATATGTTAATATTTTCAGTTAAACACATTAAAAATTGTTTTATTAAACAACAGATTTTAAAATTTTAGGACAATTATTAGGACAATTTTAGGATTTTTCATTAGTTGTCGGTTTTGATCACGTGACTTGTTTTTCTGGACCCATCGCAATTCTAATGAAGCATCTTAACCTAAACTGGAGATTAAACTAGAAAATAATCCAAATAAATTATTTTATTATTTATGATGTAATAGTTAATAATACATAGTTAGCAAACTAAATTATCTCTCTTCTAAGTTAACCATCTCATAGGATGAGGATTAATTCAGAAAATACATGTCACGTGACGATTTTTTCGTTTTTTAAAGTTGTTAATAGTTTGGATTAAATTTTTAATATCAATTTTAATTATTGGTTATTTTTACCTGAAAATATAATTAGTGTTGCATTCATTTTTTTTACAGGGTAATGTTAGATCTATTAAAATAAAAACTGGTTTAAAAACTTATTGACTGAAATATTGTTAAACAAGAGATTTTTATAATAAAAATTAATTATTAATTTTTTGAGTTTAATAATCAGCTGTTGTTGAAGCAAGTGGACCAATTTCTCGACTTACTTCACTTATTAGAAAAGAAAATAATAAAGAAAACGCACATTTTAGTGAAACCCGTTTGGAAAACAAAACAAAAACCCAATGACGTCATTTACACTCATGACGTCATGATCCGCTTTGATTTATTCTGTTTTCAAATAAATAAAAATTATAATAGTAAAAATAGGTATATGTTTGTAAAAAAATGAAATGGGGAGCCTTCATTTTTTTTTGGTGTGTGAAATTTTAAGAAAAACAAATAATGATTTTGTTTTTGATGGAATTTAATCGCAATAATTAATAATAATGATAATAATAATAAATCTGTGTAAGTGATATTTTTCAGCCATGAGAACATTGTAGCTATTTCTCTTAATTGTATGTGATGTATATAACTACAAGTAGTTATAGATCATGCAGAGCGTGATGTGTGTGTTTTTTTTTAGAGTATGGACATGTTGGTTAATAATGGTGATAATAATAATAATAACACAATAATAATAATAATAATAATAATAATGTTTTCGTTGTTGAATAAGCTGTACTTATGTGCTTTACGAGATTCTATGAAAATAAATCAATCAGGTTAGACGTTAAAAAACTTAATTGTTGTTTTTATTAAATAAAGTTAATTTTGGGGCCCTTAGTTTTTGCTTTTAGTGTGTTTGTCGTGTAACACATCGTTGTCTTTATCGTTTAAACTTTTAAATTCATCAACCAATCAGCAAAACAAAGTCACTTTTGGGTTTTATTTAGTTAAGATATTTTTGTACATTTATTTACAACAATGGGGAAACACTGAGAGTATCACCAATACTTTACCTGGAAAAACGACTTTTCACGTGCCAATAGCTCCGAATATAAGACGACATTGATTCCTCAAAATTTGATAAATTCAATTGTCGCGCGGGGATTAATCTGTGCACCAAATTTCAAGTCTCTGCACACGTGAAACCTGGTTAAAATCACATCTACGAGCCTGATGGCCGTTCCTAAGTAGTCAATACTGTATGAGTTGTTATATTTAGACTTTCAAATAATATTAAATACTAAACGTTATCTTACTACTTTATTTTTTATATACCCATAGAATACAATCCCACACGCCATGGTGTCCAAACATGAAACAATGAACTGGTCAAGACTTTCAAAAAGCCTGCTTAGTCGACCGCCATTGCAGTGTAATAGTCGATGGTTAGTATTATTTCGTTTAATTTTCTTTAAAATTTTATACCGATTTGATATTAATGTTAAATCGCTATCCGCAATAAAGCACACATCAATAGAGGATCAAGCATTTGGAGGGCCCCAAGCGCAACATTATTTGGAGGCCTCTCCAAAACTTTGAGGTAGTCTAATATTTTATTTTAAAATTGTCATACTAAAGTGCATAAGTTAAAAAATACTACACTTAATTGTTTTAATGAAACGATAAATTGCGTAATACAAAATCACATACGTATTTATTTTTAATTTAATGCAGAACGTTCTACTGGAACAAATGGACATATCAAAAACAGAAATTAAACACAAATTATACAGGATAGGCCAAAAACTGCACTAATTTTCAAAGAGCGATTTTTCGTGAAAACCACTTAATCTAGACATAAACTAAAATTATTTCATGAAAGCTCATTTGAATATCTTTCAAATGATGTATAAATTCTATGCTATTACTTTCATAGTTTGGTCGCAATAGTCACGTGACAGTTTTCATAAGGTAAAACTGTGTGAGTTAAAAAGCAGAACATCCACAAATGCTTATCAAATCCAACAATATCCAAAATTCGGAATTTTTATTATATTAGCTTTTCGAGTATAAAATAGGTACAACTTGTTGGGACACACTGGAAAATCATATTCAAATGAATAAATAAATAAATGATCTGTTGTTTAACACCCAACACATACAACACCAAATACACGTCGACATAATTAAAACCTGATAACGCAGGTAGACCATATAACCATTAACCACTAGCAATAGAACAACACTAATTAGCCCCTCACATGCAATAACCTACAGAACCGGTGACTTAAACATAACTGAAACGCAGCTTGACCACTTAATCATAACGACCAACAAAATAACATTTCACTATCACGCATGCCCAAATAACTAAAACAATAAAACACTTTTGGATTTCCAAGACACATAATAAAACACAGTGAAACGAAGTCGAATGTCGAAAAATCAAAAAAACTATTTTGAATTGGATGTTTTTTCGCTTACAAAGACTTAAGGTAAGTAAGTCTTGCAGTTCTTTGTCACTTCGTTACCTGATTCTATGCCACCAAGAATCAGAAAAGTGGTTTGGAGCATCAGCAACACCTTATAGGATTAAACTGCTCTTCACATACCGATAAGGTCGTAATTAACGCGACCTGAAAGCCTCCAAATTTGATAGATCAAATTATTATGCAGGATTAATCTATGTACCAAGTTTCAAGTGTTTATGATACTGAGAACTTAGGTAAAAACGACCTCGAAGCCCAATTTTAACGATTGGTCAAGTTAAACAAAAGGTTGTAAAAAGAACATTATTCATAACAAATATTTCATTTACTCTGGCATACAAAACAGTAATGTAACAAGCAATTCATTTTTGTAATGTAATTTAAATTTTCACTCAAGTTATGAATCCTGTGGTGATTATTTTTTCACTCAAGGTGTTACACTCAAAACATACAAAGAAAATATAGCAATACTACACGTGAACTTGTTAATGATGACGGGCAAATCATTGTTACAATTCAATAGGATCGATACAACACATCATTGTTATAATTTTATTTAATACCACTGTTCATGTTGTTATGGAAACTGGGACTTACTTTAGACCAAGGAAAGTATGCCAAAATTAGACTTTGGCTTTTCAATCCAATCAAGTAAACAAACATGCCTACCATATTCCCTGACAGAAAACACCAACAGCAACAAGCAAGCAGATGGTTACCATGAAGATGCCAAGACGAATTCATAACAAAAAGTTGCATAAATAGACAATCAAATGCTTGTGTGTTCCTTCCATCATACACAAGGAGCTCAGCAGTTCACAAATGCTTTTCTGCAACAAAAAGAGAAATTTCATTTGAAAAGCAAAGATTCATTTAAAAGAATACAGGTTCATCCCTTATTCTCTTAAATTAAATATTTTCATAAGTATATGTAGAATACTCCCAGTTCTATTTTTGTAATGAAAAATTCAAGAATCTTAATTTCATGATGATTTTAATGATCTTTTTTGGGGTATGAGCATGTCAGTGGAGTCTGACCCCAACTGTACTCTTCGTATTGCTGGCTGGTTCGTCATCTGGCTGTCAATCTGGCTCATCATTTGGCTTGCTGGCTGGTGGGCAGACCGGGCAGACTGGGCAGAACCAGCATAGACCGGGAGACCCAGCATAGACCAGCAGACTCAGCATATACCGGCACAGACCGGGCAGACCCGGCATAAACCGGCACAGACCGGGCAGACCGGGCAGACTCGGCAGCATATTCACATTCCTTACACTGCTAGAGCAACAGTGTAGTTTGCAGAGCATTCATGAATTGTTTAAAAATTAAATATACACTATTTGACACAAATACAGAAATAATGGCTGCACATTTTTTGTGTTTGTAAAAAATAATACAGTTGTTGTTTTGGAAAATTCCATTTTTGATTCGATTCAATTTTTTAAAAACAACAACAGATGGATGAAATAAAGGTTTTGAAACCGATCGCTTGAAGCAGGTTTCGGTTTCAGGTTTTGACTTAACTGTATATTACCCCTATCCCATCTCTGATGACGTTGTCGGGTCGTCAACTATCTCTTCGGGACCTATTGGATATAATCTACCATCATACCAAGTTTCAGATTCGTACGCCTAAAAGTTTTCCCCTAAGCCTGAACAAACCAAATCAACTCATGGCTATTATTATATAGTAGATTGTCAGTGCATTTTCAGTCCAGACTGAAGACGAGAGACGGAGATGGAAAGATTCATTTGAATATGATTATACAGGGTGTCCTATTCAAGGTGTACCAATTTTATACTCGAAAAGCAAATATAATGAAAATTCTGAATCTTGGATATTGTTGGATTTGATAAGCATTTGTGGATGTTCTTTATAGCGTCATATGCTTCTATTTGGAAATTGTATATTTTTGTACTGTAATGATTGCTGTATCTGGGCACCTGCTTAGTTCTTATCAACGTTTCCTATTTTTAATCCACACAAAATATTACCCCCCACGTAATATTTTGTTCTGTTTGTGTGCTTTATACTTATATTTTGTAATATTATGCAGTAGTGTTTTTTTTTATATCACACGAATAAATATGTACTACAAATTTACAATTCTTTACCCTTATTCATGATAAAAATAAAAATAGAAAAAAATAATTCAAATAAAAAAATTTCTACCTTATCTGACAGGTTAAAAACACCACTCCTAAAAATCCAACGTTTCAACCTCCTTAATAAAGCCTTAATCACGGACACAGACAAGAAACAAAACAGAAAAACGATAGCTTCTGCAACATCCTCAACACCGTACCACCAACTCCAAACTAAACATCCACTTCTACAGGTACTGTATTTTTTGTTGCTTATTTGGTGTTAGTTAGTTTCACGTCTATTGATTCGCTAGATTGGTTTTATGCGTCTTATAATTAGTTTTATATCTTTTATGTGTATATAGTTTATGGGATGATATACACTATACAAACTGGACCCAAAAAACATGTTGTCAAGGTTTCAAAGAGCGATTTCTCATAAACCGCTTAAGCTTGACGAAAATTAAAACAATTACATGAAAGCTCAATTCAATATCTTTCCATTGATATATAATTTTTACTATGGCTTGGTACAGTCCCAAGGCCAAGATCTTCATGTTCTTCAGATCATTCCCATCGAACATGCCTTCCAAAAAGTAGATTATCAAATCTTGTCTGGATTTAACTTTATGCCGCCTGCGGCATACCGGCTCTCCATTGCCAGGGAATCTGGGCATTTATTCAGAGTGTGAAGTGTATGTCAATTGTCATCTATATAAGATCTAAAAGTACCATTGGAACCGATATCTACACTCATGATGTGATAATTCGCTTTGATTAATTTAATTTTCAAACAGAAAAATTTTAATGATAAAACTAGATATATTCAAATATAACTAGGTATACCATGGAGTATGCATATTAGGTATATCATGGATTCAGGTATAACTCCATGATATACCAAATATCATGGAGTTATATGTACGTGTCACAGTACGTTTATCAAACAGTATATATACAGTACGTTTTTCAAATACCACATAGCGTTGTAGTCGGGATTTTTTTTCGCTCAACAATAATAAAAATAATAAATAATAATAATAATACCTCACATTAATTTACACCTGAAAAGACTTTATTCAGATAGCCTACATTTTAATAGATAGAAATTCGGATTTTTCCTGTTTTTTTTGTACTTGGTTATGGGTTTTTGTTTTCAGGTAATGTCAGAAAAACAAAACCGTATGATTCTTTTTGATTCCTAACCTAACCTGCAAAAAAATCTCATAACCAAGTACATTGTTCTGCTGGCGAGTCCAAAACTGGAATGGTCCCGAAATTCTTAATATCAAAGTTTATGAAGAGACAAGTTGGTGAATTTTTTTGGACATTTTAGGCATCTACTATATTTGGACGTTTATGAGCATTTTTAGCGAAAAAGCGTCCAAAGTGAACATAATCTTTAGGCGTTGAATAAATGTCAACGATTCACAACAAAATCTCTGGCCGCGTTCATTTTGAACCCTGTTAGTTCTATTAGCGCAAAAACCGTGCAAACACAACCGATAATCGCCTTAACTTACATAGACTCTCTACAGGTTATCGACTGTCTTTGGAAGGTTTTTGCTCTATAAGCGCTAAAAACGTACAAAGTGGACGCGGCCTATATATTCAGTAATAAAATTATCTCAAAGCAACATGTTAGTCGTGATTTAGGTACTTATTTTATTAATTTACATTTGGATAGTTAATAAATGTGAATTGTTTCATAAATTACAAGATTTATTGACTGTGGACAGTTTTTGCGCTAAAAACCCTAACAAACAAAAAAAATATTTGTGACGTCATAAATTTCCCGCTCAAAAGTTAACTTGCTCAAAAATTTAAATTTTAATTAGTCCCCACACATTACATTTTTAAAAAAATTATTAATAAATTAACGTTATATTTATTGCAAATAAACAATATTTTTTTCACAAATTAGGAAAAAACTTTTCGCTAAAAACGCTCATAAACGTCCAAATACAGTCGATAACCAATCATAGCCTACAAGAACTTGTAGGCTATGAACCAATATAGGTTCAATGTAAATTAAACCGACGTATCGACTATCTTTGGACGTTTATGAGCGTTTTCAGCGAAAAAGCGTTCAACGTGAACGTAGCCCATGTATACAGTATTTATATTTCACATTTCAACGAAAGAGGCCGCACCCAACAAAGCGTTTCATAATCACGTGATACGTCTCAATCACGCTGCACCTCGCGACGCGCCATAGAAGAGGAGATCTTCTCTTCGCCATTTTGAAGCCTGGATCGTTTTTCAAGTGGAATGTTTATTGTCGAACAAACTGATACTCGTTTAAGGTG
The DNA here is from genome assembly GCA_034695005.1 of Cryptops parisi. Lineage (NCBI taxonomy): Eukaryota > Metazoa > Arthropoda > Chilopoda > Scolopendromorpha > Cryptopidae > Cryptops > Cryptops parisi. Next base: position 7,967 of record JAQIWH010002615.1, on the reverse strand, counting down.
TCTTAGAATGCTAAATCGATAATCAGGAATCCGAAAACAACACTTAAGGTAATATATAACCGACTTATTATTCCAATAGGATAATTTCAACCGTTTGAATATCAAAATTATTAGTGTCACAAAGTGTGAACCTTTATTCAGGCCAAAAGTTCAGGCATCCATGATGGGTTTTTAGTTTATACAATTTTTTTTTGTTGTTCGTTTGGTACACAACAAAATATTTAGAGAATACGAACAATGAAGAATTGTGCATGCCCAATGTTGGTGGTCATGTACAATAATAGTATTAATATGTCGAATTATTATGACTTCGATTAATTTGTTCAGGGTGTCATTGTGGCGGTTATTGTTACACGAGACAAGGAGGCAGTGTATGAGATTATAAAATGCTCATTAGTTCGTTTGATTATGTTGAGAAAAAAAAAACCCACTTAATTTAGGCGGTTTAATAATAGCTTGAATTAGGTTTAACATAAATTAGTTTCAAACATTTTAGGTGTTCGAAAACACGTGTTTGAGTTTATAGTTCAAAAGGGTTAATTAACAATATTCTGCAATTAAAAACATGAATTAATTTTATAAGTTTAATTAATTTTCATTGTTTATTGTATGAAGTACTTTTTTTTTTCTAAAATAAGGTTCACTGTTCCAAGTTTGTTTTTTTGGTATTATAATAAAATACTGTTGTTGATACTGCTATACAGTGGTGGATTTAGAACGTACTTTTAAGGGGGGAAGTTGAAATTTTAAGACCTCGAAAAATGCACAATTTTGCCACCTTTTTTTCAGTAAAACGTAGATACAGCATTAAATACAACACAACAATAAATTAAATATGTTGGGAGGGGTTTTGAACCCCTTAAACCACCCCCCTGAATATGCCAGTGCTGCTGTACCAAACTTAATCTGTTCTATCAGGATACTAATATATCACGCTTTACTTATCTGTTATGAGAATCATTAATCATGTTATGATATCAGTTTACATTTGGATGTTGTAGTCATAATTTCAACAAACAAACAAGTTCCCTATTATGTTTGAAAGGTTTCGGAGGGTAATAAGTCAAGAGAACCTCAATATTAATTCTATCTATAATGCAATATTGTTGAAGTAACAGCGAGGGTATGCACAGTGTATTTTGGAAATTATGTCTGCTTACTCATTTGGTATTTAATAACAACTTGGGTACCAAGCTAATTAAACACAAATGTCTGATATATGTCATCGTTGTATTTTATTCGTATCGTTAACGACATTGTTTTTTGTTTGTATTTTATCGTTTAATTTATATTTATTTTGTTGTAAACTCTAGCCAACTTTGGAATCATCTGTCGACATCTCACATCTTGGGGGAACAATTCAAACAACACAGGACAGTGAAGCACATCTTTTTGCGATAAAAAAAACACCAACCATGTCTCGCTATCGTGATTCAGATGCACTGGATTGTAAGGTTTACGTTGGGGACTTGGGCAGTGGGGCTTCCAAGCAGGAACTGGAAGAAGCTTTCAGCTACTATGGTCCACTACGCAACGTTTGGGTTGCCAGAAACCCTCCTGGCTTCGCTTTCATCGAATTCGAGGACGGCCGTGACGCTGAAGACGCCGTCCGTGGACTGGATGGAAGGTGAACAAATAATAATTAAATTATAAATATTCTTAGTTAATATAATGACTTTGTCTAAGTCTGTCCCGTCGAATGGAGGAGAAAAAACTGATAGAGGGCACTTTCTAACACTTGAAAAGCATGTTCACTGGTTGAACCAGAGGTTTTAAAATAGATATTCAGCGATATAGCCTTATATCGTGATATGTTTTTTCAATGATATTTTTATAAAATATAATATAGCATGGTATTTTTCTTTTGATAAAAACTTCAATATTAAAATTTTTAATTTTTTTTGTCAGATTATTCGTGAGGGGTGTTGACAACACATAAGCCAAATTTCAATTCGGGTTACAAATTGGTTAAGAAGATACATAGCAAAATGTGACCAAATTCAACATTTTGGCATTAAAGATTTCTGCTAGGTACTGTTTTTTTTTCCCACAGAGCTTTGAACTTAAAGCTGTAGAGGAAAATGTCAAAAGGTTGAATTTGTCACATTTTGCAATGTATTGCCTCAACCAATTTGTAATGTGAATTGAAATTTGGCATATATGTTGCCAACACCAATATTCTGACAAAAAATTATTTTTAAATTATTAATATTTTTATTTTAACATGTTGATAATTGTTTTTAAAAATAGTTAATAGGTTGTTGCGTCTCATGTGAAAGATGGTTTAATTAGCTTTCAAATTATGCAAATTTCAGCACAATTAGAACAAACGTTAGAACAATTTGAATACAGCATGGTAGCATGAATTTTAATATAAATGTAATCTTGTAACTTTAATATTTTGGAAAATATGAGACTTAAAATTTAAGTTTGGTTGATTTTTTTTTCAATGTTAGGTTTTTCAGGGAAAAATCAAATTTTTAATACATATCTGATATATATCAAAATAGCCGATTTTTTCGAAAATATGGTATTTTTGAACCATGCAACAAACAAACTAAAATTTAAATAAACATCCTATGAACTTCACTGTAATGCCAAACCAACGCTAACACTTTGAGGTACTGCTTAATGAAAACTACTCATGCTTCTGCACGGTTTGCCAGCTAGTTTTTCCATAAATTATATATAAAGGTGTCCTTGTGTATGCTTAACCAGACCATTATCGATATGCGAACCCTAGTCCTTTTTAGTGCTTAGAACCATCCATTGAAGTAGGCATGTTTTTTAAGCTTTCAATCACGTTAATTTACCACCCACATAAAGGGCGGTAAATTTTGCTTCTTGGAATTACTTCTTACAGTTGTATGTTGTGACCATTTTGTTTAATGGCTGTCATTCTGGAACAGATTACTGTTGTTAGACACGGATTCACTGTAGTGCTTGCTTTTATAGCATTCTGGTTTTTCTTTCGATTTTGGTATTTCTAGACTGCCAATTTTAGTCTTGATTTTTATATTAATATTTGACGCAATTTAATTTCTGTTGCTTGATCTCATTTAGAACTGTTTGCGGCCGGAGGGTGCGTGTAGAAATGTCGACTGGCAAATCCAAGCGCCGCTTTCGTGGACCGCCCAGTCGGGGTCGACCTTTTCACCCAGAAGACCGTTGCTACGAATGTGGGGAACGTGGTCATTATGCTCGTGACTGCTATCGGCACGGTGGCCGGCGCAGGAGCCGCAGTCGTAGTTACAGTCGTCGGTCTAGGTAAGTGCTTTATATATTCGTGTCGCACGTCTTAATTTTCGTTTCTATCTGACTTCACCCTCAAAATGAAGTTGGAGTTTGGTTACGTTCCATTTTTTTTTTTTAAATGTACATGCTCAAGAACAGGTCTTATCGGTAGAAAAAGAATTAGTAAGTCATTGGTTGATGTAGTTTAGGACTAAACGCATTGACGTCGATATCCCCATTTCAGGCTTGTTGGTTTTGTTCGCTGGATTTTTCCATCATTATTTTTTTTTAGTTCTAGGATTTTTGTTTTTTGTCTCATCAAGTCACGATTATCTGAGGTGAAAGTGTACATCGACATTTTGAATGAATCGTGTACAGTTGAGGTTCTTCTTTAATACTATGTATCATTGGTGTATTTTAAATTATTTAACTTATCAGCTAGTGTTTTATTTATTTTATTATACTTCTAGTTAGTAGGTGTGTTGGATTATTTAAATCAGTGTTGAAAAGTGTGAATGTTTGTGAGTGGAGAGAGTATACGCTGTATTACAGTGGAATCCGGTTATTGTGATGACTTTGGGATTAGTTTATCTTGATAACGATAATAACATCAAACAGTGTCTTGAGATGGACTGATAGTGATAACAAGAGCCGATTGATAACATTATTCGTAATTATAATAGGATTCCACTGTATATCTGTTCTTATAGCTGCAGATGACATTCTGCTTTTTCAAATCTCATTTCATCATGTGTTTCGAGTGAATGGTGTTGTGGGATAATTCTGAATTGATCTCTTCATGGGTCAGTACTTTAAAATTTGGCGTGCATGTTGACCATAGCAATTCATTGATTATTTGGTAATTGATTATCCAATCTCGATTTGTTGATGACCTCGGATGATATCGAGTATTTGGGGCAGCGCTATCGATTTACTTGTCTCGCTGAGGAAATTGATTTTCTGCGAAGTATTGTTTCGTCAAAAATAGGGACGAGTACTTCGTGTAATGTATTTTTTTTGTTCCAATCGTCAAAATTATTGATTATTTGCTGGTTACTGATAAAATAATCAATATCGTTAATAATTACTTTTCTAGTGAAAGGTGGGAGCGTTTCCCTCAGACAATTGTGACTTAAGCGTTTTCCAGAAAATGTTGTTTTATTTTCTTTTCCTGATTTTTTTTGTGCAAGTAACAAGAAGTCATGTAACTTTATTTTTTATGCGTATTAAATGCATAAAAGTTGATCACTTGTGGTGCGTATTAACGCATTCACGTAGACAGAAGTGATGTCGACCATTAGTAATAGGCAAACATCACGGGGCTTCAGAAAATGGTTTAGAAGCTCGACTACACCGAGTTTCGGTGTATTAATGTAAACCATTTTTGTTTAAACTTGAAGATTAGGTTTTTATAATCTCATAATTTATTTATTTTTTGAACTAGTGGGCTAAATTTACACTATAGATTAAAATAACACAGTAGGTCCCGTTTGGAATGGGAACCTTCGGGTAAATTTGGAACAGTGTTCTAAAGTGGTGGATGTGATGTGTTAGGTATTTGTCTTTTAACTACTGTCTTGTCAGCCACGATTGGTATTTGTCTTTTAACTACTGTCTTGTCAGCCACGATCTCCTCAAAGGCTGAACGAGGCATGAACGATAATAGGCTAGTTATTTAAAAAAAATACAATACCCCTCCAAAAAAAAAAATGTAAGCACTAGATTCATGTCAACAGAAGTCCCTGTTGGTTCTGTTTTTTTTATTGATTCTGCTGTTCCTGCCATTTTTTAGGCTGATCTCCGTCGGTCGCTAGATTCTTCACATTCAGCGCAAAAATCAGCTAGAGATCTCTTCAAGCATTTGTTCGAAATCTGAATCGACATGATGTCTCTGATTAGCGTTGCTTGAAATTCAACCGAGCGTCGCGTCGTTGCCATTCGGCGTTGACAGAAATATCGGCAACACTTCGCCTTCTACTACTACTACTAGTACTACTACTACACACATCTAGTACAGCTCACATCTAGAACCAACAGCCTTCAGCTGCTAGAATTTTCTGCGTAGATTCCCCATCCCAATTGAGAACTTCTGCGAGCTTCACAGGGTGGTCTCACACACGCCTCTGCCCACCCATGACGGTTTTATTATAACGAATTAGGGAACACACAAAAAACAAAAAATGAGAGAGAAAGTTTTGGTCCGACGAATGGTTTCCCGGCTTGAGAACGACAGCAGCACAGCGGTTTGTCATCTAGCTTCCTTCTCCTCCTCCTCCTCTGTTTTCATCTAGAACAAACTCACCTTGGGCCACTACTACTACTACGTACCTACGACCGTGTTGATCGGCGATTTACGAGAGCCCACTACTACTACTACCCTATTGCTCCGAACGTACGCGAGGTTGTTTCATCCGCTATCTGCTGTTCGTCTTGCCATTTGTCGTGGGCTGCGCGAGCTCATTGGCTCAGCTTGTGAGATGAGCCCTGCGAATGTGCTGCTAGCACCAACCAAACGTGTATGTAAAACAAAACAAAAATCATCAAAAACAAACACCAGCCTTTATTGTAAAACGTTTTTTTTTTATATATGGTTTTGGGGAATTTCGTTAAAATTTTCATTTAGCAACACACGTTTATTATTATTAGGGGGGGGGTTTCTTTATTTTTTTTTATTACATATATATATATTTTTGCAGGAATCCATTCATTCATTCGTTTGGGCTTTGCATGATCGTAAAGCCGTAAAGGATGTTTGGGTGTGGTAATATTTATTTATTTATGTTTGGGACAAAAAAAATTTTTTTTTGTCAGGCATAAATTGAAGTAGTGGCTTATTTTTTATATGTTTTATATAATTGGCAATTGTATGATTTTTAATTTGAAAATTCTAAACACCAAAAAAAAACAAAACACCTACATTTTTTTTTTTTTTTAGGAAAAAAAATTTTAGGGGTTGATATACTGTTATTTATTTATACTTATCGTGTATCTTTTTTCTTTTTTTTTATTGTACTATTTGCAAAGTTGCGGGTTTTTAATTTTGGTTGTGAATGTCACCATAGGTCTCGATCACATTCACGTGGACGGCGAAGCAAATCACAATCTCGATCTCCGTCTCGCAGCCGCTCTCGTAGCCCACCATCTCGAAGCCGGACACCAACTGCATCTCGTTCGAGAAGTCACTCCAGATCTCGTTCTCGGTAGGTTTCAGCGAAATATTAAGTCTCGGCATTTGAGCTATTAACAACAATTCAATTACTCAGTGGTTTTGTCAAATGCACGCCTGCCTATGACTGACCGGGTGACAAAGTTGAAATTTTGTTTATTTTTTCACCTGATCATTTGTCAGTTGGGCGTGCATTTTAAGGTTTAGATGTTGGCTTAATTGTTTTTTTTCCTAATGATATTAAAAGTAGGGAATTTCGAATTGTTTTACTAAGGTTGAAGTGTTTTATTATTTCTAGGTCTGGTGCTCGATCTAATGCGAGTGCATCGCCAGCAGTCAATGCTGCGACACACAATGGAGGAGGGCCGAACAATTGAAGCGTCTGCTTCAAGAATATTAACTCCATCATAACTGAGCTTCACTAAATAACCGCTAAAAGTACTCTGTCAGGCTTTTTGTTTTCCTAGAAGCCTACTTATTGGAAGGAAGGAATGTTGACAGATGTTATGTTCGCATTGATTATTATTATTAATAGTATACTTTTCATGTACCTTAAGTCTTATTGTACAATGCAATCTTCACCTGTATTAATTTTTCAGAACTGTTTGGTTTAGTGTCTGCTTTATCTAAAAACAGTGGTTCATTCGGAAGGTTTATTGGAAGTGATATTTTAAGTTTCATTTTAAGTCTCACTGCATTATTCTGGCTATTCACATTCCTTCAAATAAATGTACGTTTAACGTGAAGTTTTGGTTTGTTTGTTTTTATGCCGATTGATTGTTACGTTAGTTATTCTTTTTTGAATGTCATCTGCGCATCTCTTTGTTTTTCCAGTTATTCATCAAGACTGAATAGAATTACTATGGCAGTTGATTAATACAGTAGTCTGTAATCAGTTTATTGAGCAGGTATTAATTACTGCAAATTGTCGGATTACTGGATTTTGGGAACAAAATCGTTTATCAATACATCACCTTAAGCAAAACTAATTACACAATACAGTACAGGGTACTGTACAACGTATCAAAAGAAGAAGAAGAAGAAGAAATCTATGTACAGCAAATACTTATTAACTCTTCAATATTGCATTACACATGAAAATAATCAATTTTTATTTTTTGTTGTGTAAACATCTAAGCGCTTGGGGTGCAAAAAAAAATGGGGGGGAGGAGCCCATGAACCATAAAACCGCCACTGGCATCGGTCTCCGAGAAAACTCTTAACTTTGAAGTCAACAACTTGCCAAAGTCACGTCACATCTTGGTAAGATACTCCTCGTTATTCAAGATAGTTCTTACTAACCATGCAATTGAAATTGCACTGTGGTACTTTTCCAAATGAAGTAGCTTCCGTGACAGTACCCAACAACAACAAAGTAGTTTGGCACAAAGCGAGAGAAAGATGAGAGCTTCGGTTCACAAGCAACTCTCGTATCTTGTTTAAGTTTCTTAACTAACCAGGAAAGTTACTGGACACCGAGCCTAGGTTTTTACTAGAGGCGTGCAAATCAGCGTTTAGGCTCGTCCAAACTCGTTCAGAAGAAATGGGACTCGTTCGAAATGTTCGA
>JAQIWH010002614.1:0-23695 GCA_034695005.1 Cryptops parisi | reverse complement strand
AATTAACATTATCCTATACACGTTATAACTAAGCAACTGCAAACTGCGCATTTGCTTTTCAGCTTAACGCTAATGCTATTTGTGAAGCTAACATTTAGGCGGTCAATTAGTGTTATGCAGTGAAGCGATACACGAAGCTATTGAGTACACGAAGCTATTTACGATCTACAATCTACTATCCACAATCTATTTAAAGATAGAAAAAACAATTTTTTTTGAACCTATATTATTCTCCATTACTAACACCTCGTACATCGACAATAAAATACCCTCATTTCACCTTTCAATTTAGCCACTTTTGTGTACGGCTACATAATCCAATAATGCCATATATTGACGCATTATGAAATACTCTCCACACGCAACTTATACGAGTTCATTCGAATCCGAAAAAAAGACATTTAGTTTCTCATTCTTCTCCAAAGAAAAAGAAACATAACCCACCTTTTATTTCGCTCCGTATACTCTTGAAGTTATTGACATAAAATTCTGATTCGCTCACCTAATAGCATTAAAACAGCTAACCACGGGGCTATTAAATGTGCACGGGATCATTAAAAACGTACACATTTTTATAGTCTAATACTTCAATAACGTGCAATACGTAGAATTCGTTATTTTGTATGTGAACGACAACATTACAGAATGCACCAGGTTCTCCCTATTTGTTTCGCTTATTCGCGAGTTTGATTATTCGCGGTTTCGATTATTCCCGATATTGTGACGCTAGTTGGTGTTCAAATTTGGTTTTGATATTGCAGAGCAATTAATGATACGTATAATGGTAATACAGGGTGTGCACAATAAAATCTAAACATTGGGAAACTCCACTATAGTTTCATATCACATTATACAAATGTGATTGTTGGTCGAACGAAAGCAGAGAATTTATAAACTCATGAGGCTAAGTTTTTTTTAGTACTTTTTTCTAGGTCAATTTTTTATTAGCCCTCCTGTTTCTGTATTGTATTTTCTGACAAACGTGTCGAATAATAAAAACAATAAAATGAATAAATAAAAAATTCTGTGGGAATTTTAGTGTGCGTGTCAGAGGCACAATGGCGCTGCAGTCAGTCATTTTCCGAAATGGCGACTCTGAACAACCAAGCACAGGCGACGGGTGGTGAATGAGTGCATGAGAAGCACGCGTTGTTTTTTTGTTTTTTTATCATTGCTGTTCAAAAAACTTTGCACTGTAAAACCAACTCAAAATATCAAGCATTCTAATTCTAATTTGACAATTTTAAACGTTTCTGGCAATTTTTCGACATGGTAAAACTGAAGATGTTAAAAAATAAGAGCTTCTTACCTTGAATGGTGTAAATTTGCAACGTTAACTCTCTGGTGCGAATCCTGAATCTGAGCTCTTCAAATTAGGCAGTCGATATCCTCTCTCTCGGTGAGTGTTGTCGTAGTTGTTATTGGTGTGGACTTTCGTGTTTAAAAAAGCTTTTTTTGTAGATTCTTCCACCGGAGGAATAGTGACTGGCTACTCTGAGGGCAGCTTGGAATTTACGCTTCAGCTGCAGTTAAGAATTCGCACCTGAAAAAAAAATACAAACAAATACATCAATTACGTAATGAACATACACTTTTCCTAACCCAACGTCAATATTATACAGTACAACCACCACATGAATGCAAATCTTTTAATCTAAATATGAAATTTAATTAACTCAATTGGAGTGCACATTTCATTCCCATGTAAATACAGCTTAGAGAATCGTGAACACACGTTGGTTCGGTTATTAGTTAATATCAATCCCGTTTAATCCCCCGTTGTTGTTGTGTTAGTTCGTTGTTTTTATTTTTCATATTTACATTGCAAGCATGAAATTCAGCAAGCGCGGATAAATTTTCAAAGGTTACTGAACGGTAATCCAAATTAGAAAAACATGATTACCCAACAAAGAAAAGATCTTTAATGGAAAAAACTGTGAGACTTAATTTTGCGTGATTTTCAAAAAAAAGAGAGTTCAAGGATGATGCGAATTTTTGTTTACATCAGAGCGTAATAAAACACGAACAGCAATAACAGTTTAATTAAATTCCAACTTTCATGAATCAAGAAACCCGTTGTTCATTGACTCGATAACAAATTAATTATATTTTGACAACACAGTTTAAAAGAGAATTAATCGTAGTCATGCTAACCGAGATGCATAGCTTTAAACGCTCTCTTTACGACGCATTTAACAACGCAACTTTGTGACGTTACGAAAATTCATTGTCTCACAAATCTTTTTTGAACAAAAAGTGTTACAAACTTCAATGGTGCTATTGGTGAACAACAAGTACATTAAAAATGCTTTTTAATGGATACGCTTTATATATGTATAAAGTCAATTTATGCAAATTTAAATCAATGCAAATTTTGATTTAAGTGGATCTAACGCGATCTTTTTTCAGTAATGTGATATTTGATTCATGCGAGTTTCGAGTAATTCCATTTTCTATTTCCGCAATTTTGATTTACGTGATTTTTGTTACTTTGGACTTACGCAGGTTTTCCATTTATGCGATTCTCACTTCATGCGATTTTTGGGTACAAAACGTCTGTAGATTGCAGTATACGTTGAATTCCAGTTAACTCACAAAATCACTCACAAGTGAAACTAATATGAAGCGTATAAAAATACGTTGAAACAGTATAAACATTTGAAACATTACATGATTTTTTGGTTGACTACGTTACAACTTTGACTTATCTTAATCAAATTTTTTAATTACATTAACACAAAATTCGTGTTAATTCAAAAGCTCGCTTCACCATGACATTCCTGGTAAACACACTTTATCACTGAACATTTTCCTCTATCCACAGTATCAGCCACGAGTATTCTCTTTATATGTTGTTCATAATTTAAACCATTATTTTGCCTGAAGGGCTTGTGCGTGACCACTGTTTAAATTGAAAATCCAACCATGAACGTGAAAATTGATGAAATTTAAAGCTTCATAAGCATTAAATTAAAAAAGTCGCCACTGAACTTAGATTAAAATTAAAGCTACTATTGTTTAAACATGATTGATCAGTGTTTAAAATGTAAATTTCAATAGGCCCTATGTTTAAAAATCAAAGTGCACTTGATTATTGTTTACAGTGAAAACACGCGATTGTTGTTCAGAACAAAAAACTTCAGCATGGCATACCAAACTTGTTTTTAAATAGTCACGTGTGATTCTCATTTTAATCAATAGCCACGTGACCATTGTTTGAAACGCGAGCTGCGCGCGATCTTTTAGTAGTGTATACTCTACACTGCATTACACGGAGACAACGCTTAGAGTATTAAATGTTGTATTGTTTCTATTTTTATTTCGGTTGGATTGTTAAAAATTAATGAAACGACACTGGATTGTGATCAAATGAACCACTGACTACAACTTTCTCAAATATGATTTGGTAGCTACGACTCATACTTTCCAATGTAACAATGCGCTGACCTTGAAATATCATTTCAAGGTCAATGGAAATGCCATCATTGCAAAGACTTTTATCTAGGTGCTGCTATTATACTCCAAAGTCTACGTTTTCATTACAACAGCTTTTCGAGTATTCCCATTGAACAGTACAACTCGCCCTGTATGAATTACCGTTACACAGAAAAACAAGTGAACATGTTGCTCACTGTTTAACGAAAACAATGGGCGTTAAATTGCAGTCAAACAATCGACAAATTTTAAAATACCATTTTTGTTAAGTCAAAAACTTTAAAGTGTTAGTCTAGGTAAAGTTAAACTGCCACGGCTATAAATGTATCGTCAACTTTAAGTACACATGAGTCATATTATGATGCAATCATGTTTTTGAGCAACAATAAGCTAACTGACTGTTACGGTCCTTTATATTGTCTTTTTGTAACTTTTGATGTTTGTTCCTAGGTTATGTTGAACACTTCTTTGCTTTATAATTTTAACCTAGCGTCTGGTGACAATTTGTCTTGTTGTGATAGAAGAAAAAGTGAAGTTAAAAAGTTATTGAAATTTTGAATACAGATCGTACTCTATTATTTACTGTTACAAATTAGCACTCCAGAGTAACACTTACATTGTTTTACTGTACTTGTTCCTCCAGAATGCGGACAAAGAATAATAACTGTACTTCACTAGCAGCTCTTCAAATAATTCTTTTCATTTGAAGGGTTTCTTCGGGCAATATAATAATAATCCACATTTTTTTAATTGTTCAAGAGAGCCTATTTTCTGGTAAGAAACTCCCCATAGTACCATACTGAACAACAAGACGAGTCTCTATAATATGCCACAATTTTCAGGAAAATTTAAAAAGTGGTAAAGTAACAAGCTAGAAACAGTACTAAAGGACAGTTTGATGTAATTTTTTTTTTTTGTGAAAACGTTTGGCTTATTATATTCCAGGAGCCCTTCGTTTCATTTAAGCATTGACCACATTTTTTTTACTACGCCAACCATTTTATCGAATTACAGAATATCATCCACTAAAAGATGTGTGCTCAACTCCACCAATCATAACGACACACAAATCATGATTATCACTCGAGATGATGATGATGATGATGAGAAACGCCACACAAACCCATTCAAAAAAAACCTAGCATTTGGTACTCATCAATAACCTCCAACCAAACTGAGAAGAAGAAGAAAAAAACCACGTGAAGAGCTTAATTAAATTGTGCTGCTATTCGTCAACGTCATATCAGTCGATGTAACACACACAAAAAAAAAACGAAGTTAATGAATTAAGAACAAAACAGATGCACCACTCATGTAGATGACAAGTCACGCACCACCACCTTCATTTTCTTCATAACCCTTTTTAATTAACACAATTATCTAAGTGGACTTTTGAAAAGAGAGCGCAACACAGTTAAGGGGGCGATTCCCTCAAAAACAGTGCCCCAAATTACGTTAATGGAACGCAGCGGGGAAAACGATCTAAAGATGAAAGGCCCCCTCCGCTGTTTTCTACTTTCGGGCCATACACCCCTATAGTGAAGAAAAGCCATTGGTTGGTTGTTGCCAAAGAGAAAATTTCCAAAAACCGTTTCCCTTCCGTGTTATATTTTTCAAGTACACGACTAAACAGGGAAACCTTTCTCTATGGATTTGGTGAATGAAGGAAAAATAGTAGTTGTTGCTGCTGCCGCTCTTGTTGTTGTTGTTCACAGGAGTCGTAAAGGCTTTTGAGTTTACGACGCGCAGTTTACACGCTATTGCCCCACTTGGCGGGCATTTTGCCTCCCAGGAGAGCATAAACTAGGTGCACAGTACATGACCAGCATGTCATCAACGACCAACCGATAGAGTGTTAAGCAACTAACGACGAGGCGACTCGGAAAAAGGCTTTACCCAAACCAAATCGACACACTTTTCGACTAAATGCAGCCTATACGTTCTTTTCTCAAGACAAAATAAAAATAACGAAAAATTATTCCAAACTCTGTTTTACAATGTACTGATCCTCGATTTTCTCGTAAAACGAAATGACGAAGAAACCGTAACAAACGACTAAATTTCTCTACAACACCTCAAATCCGAAATCTGGCCAAAATAACAAAATGCCTATTATTACTATAAGTGCGTAAAAACTACAAAACGTCTTGTCTGAAGAAAAAAAATATATACTAGCAAATGCTAGTCGTAAAGCTACGAAAGCTGATTATAGAATGTACAAGAAAGTCGTCGATTATGCGAGAAGAACGTTCTACACAAACCTCCCCTGAATTAAAATGACATATACTTAAATTCTCATAAGATTCAACGTGTAGTCATTTGAGCACTATCAAACAAAATCGCATAACAGTAAAGTTTTAACGAAAATCTATTTACGAGTTTTTCTCCGCATATTGGCAAAATCACACTTTTAAAGAGTTTGCATAGTCAAAGAAGTCAAAGAATATTCAGCCTGTGTCAGGACATTTGTTACTAACTTCCAGGGCATGTAGAGAAATCCGAAAAAAAGCAACGTTATTCCAAAAGAAAAGTTCGAAAAAAATTGCGTCACATGATACAAACGTCCGCAATGCTACCTGTATGCCTGAAATGATGAGCTCCACCGCAATACACGCGTTGTGTGGGCAGGTAGCAAACTTCGAAACTCCATCACGATACAGGCAGCATTTCGCGTCACGTGACGCGATTTTTTCCGGAACTTTTCGTATGAGAAAAAAATTTCCTTACTTGCCCTGGGAATTTGTAACAGAGGTCTTGAAACACCTTGTATATCCATTAAATATAAAATAAGTTTGTGTAGTGTTTCAATGTTATGGTTAAAAACCACCGTCAACTTTATCGATTAGTGTACGTATATACTGTACGTATATAGTGTACAGTATATAGTGTACGTATATACTGCAACTCGCATGAATCGAAAACTTCAGTCAAGTCAGATGACTGTAAAACTCGACGATAAAGTAACACACGACGACGAAATGAACATGATAGAAACCAATTAAAAGTTTTTATATAAACTAAACACTTTTTCAAATCAAACTTTTTTCAATCACTTTTTACTAATATCTTATTTATCCGTAACTTTATTAATAAAACAAGCTTTATTTTATTTTTGCCCCAGTATATCTCGGACCGTTTCATTAGTGCGTAGACCTCCTGAGGGAAAGCAGAAATACTGTACGAGTGGATTAGGAGTCGATATCATAGATCTAAGCCTAAAAAATATCAACATGGGAATCGAAGAAGAAAACATCCTCTTAAGCCTTGTTTACCAATGGGATTTGTAGCTGACGGAGAACATGAAGACGACCATCGTTTTCAAGACGTTCCCACTCGTTCATCCACCCACCAAAGAGTCCCTGAGGGAACTCAAACTCTCCACCAAAAAATTACCCCTAGCCTCCTACCAAGGTAAGAAAGAGCTTAACAAACTGATTAGATTTACGGTCCATTTCATTTCGGATCAAAACTAGCAATACCCCTCTCTTCCTTCGATCTTCTCGGATTGCCGACAGAAGGGGGTAAAAAAAATGTAATCCATTTTTTTTCGCGTATCATAACTGTTGTTAGTAACCAAGGATACGAAAACACCATTGACATCATCGAATCCTTTCTACAGATTAAAACTCGACCACACACACACACACACCAACAGTCGAGTCGAAACTTCACACTTGATTCAGCAAAATATATTTAGAAAATTATTATTTAAAAAAAAAGTATAATTTATAACAAGTACATTTAAAAAAAATGCTTTTTAAGCATACTCTTTATATAGCCTACGGTATGTACAAACATAATTTGAATTTATTTAAGCAATCCATAGGATCATATACAGAACATTTGAGAACTAATGAAAAACTACATAAGACAAACTAACAAAATATTGCGAGCTAACAAGCTGATTTCTTAAAACCTTGTCTACTGCATAATAATGTTTGGTACTTTCCGGTTAGTGTAAGGTCCTGTCTGATGTTGCATTTTACTTGTACTTTATTATGGTTTATTTTGCAGGTTAGATTGAGAAAACAAAGAAACGTATTAAATGTATGATTTTTTTTTGTTTCCCTAACCTAGTTTGCAAAATAAACCCGTAACCAAGTACAAGCAAATAGTGGACCTTGCACTAACCGGAATAGTACCTAATGTTTTTTTAACATCTAGCATATTGGGACAGATTGCACGTTTTCACAGGCAAGCTGTTTCCACAATTTAAATGCAACATGAAGAAATCTAGATTGTATATCGTTTGGTACAACATGTGGAATTTGAAACTTGTAAGAAGTTGATTCACGACAATGAGAAAGTTTATTAAAATACTGAACATCATAATAATGTAAAGGATGCCCATCCTCATTTAATATTCTAAGGATTTCTCTCGAACGATGGCAAATTATTAAATTGTCAACCGTCATAATGCGTAGCAAATTACATTTTGATGAAATAGATGTATAGGCATTCCATCCAAAAAAAAATTCGCGTGAGTCTGTTGAAGGTAACACTCAGCCTTCGAATACGATAAGACCGAGCGTCACTCCACAACAAAATTCCAAATGAAAACAATGGGTATAATTTTAGCTATAAACAGAATTCTTTTCAAAATTCTTACATAAAGAATTTTGTAACCTTTTTGGTAAATAATATTTTTTGTTCAATTTACCAATTAATTTTTCAATTTGATCTCCAAACACAATCTGGAATTTATATAAACACCCAAAACTTTGATGGATTCAGAAGATGTATGGGTATATTGAAAGTGCGCATCCTTAGTTTTCAAACGATTTAAAGCATTTTTGTGATCACTATACCATTATGAAATATTAGCGATATCGTTATTGATCTGATAATCAGCAACATGGTGTTCATACTGAGGATAACAAAGCATCAAAAAATTGTCATCGACATATGAAAGCTGTTCAGAATTTAGTTCAATATCATATATAGCATTGATCAACAAAGCATACAAAATGGACGCCATACTAGAGCCCTGAACCACCACATTTAATGAAGGAATTCTACCTTCAAGATGATCATAGATCTGATAATATCGATTGCTGAAGTGACTGTGCAACCAGATTAGACATTCAGATAATCCCAGTTTCAGAATTATACATAAAATCATAATGCAAAATATCCATTTTTGTTTTCAGCATGTTTCGATGTATGCAAAATTCGATTTATGCGGATTAAAACTTATGTCATTTGAGTAATTTCGATATTTAATTTATGCGTATCTTAAGTAATTCCATTTTTAATTTCTGCACGTTTCTATTCATGCAAATTTTGATTAATTGAAATTTTGATTTATGCGATGATTGAGTAATTCGATATTTATGCGAGTTTTTGAGTAATTCAAATTGATTTCTGCAATTTTCGATTTATTATATGTGATTTTTTAAATTGGACTTATGTGGTTTTTGATTAATGCGAAGGACTTATCCGGTTCTCGTTTTATGCGTTTTTGATACATTAGACTATAGAGTATATTTTTATAAAAGACTGTAAATGGTAATAATAATTTCAATTCCCAGCTGGAATTTGGGAATTGAATGTCTATTAAATCAAAATGTCTATTAGCTTCACTGGTGAAGCTAATATAAAGAGTATAAAAACTCACATTTATCATAATATTTCATATCTAACTAAAACCTGTACAGTAAATTCTATAGATATAATACTGGATGATTCATTTCAAATTCACGATTTTTAAAAAATGGAATCAACATAACCTTTACGTAATTTAAGAACACATTTAAAAGACTTTTTTTTTTAAAACAGAAAACCACACTTATTCTTCGTGAATTTATCAAAGATAGTTTTACAAAAAGAAAAAGAGAAACTCTTGTTTGATATACTAGAATAGTTTAAAATAAAAATAAAAATCGAAAAAGAGGAGTAATAAACGAGAAAACGGTAGGTAGTGAGGTAAGAAATAAAAGAAAAAATCAAGCACATACACACAGACACACACCACACTCCATGGTCTGAGTGATAGTAATCCGATCATCTTCCCTCGAGCATTTTTAATCCGCAATAAAAGTAAGGAAAGAAGAATACGAAGAAGAAGAAAGTCACTGGAGAGAAAGATTCTTCTCGCCCAATCATAAAAAAAGACATTCAAGCTCCAGAAACACACAAAAAAAATTGTCCAACACCTGATGAGTGGTGTTCGAATGCTTGTGTGGATGTTTGTATACATACATATATATGTATATATACATTATATATACTTTTATTGTGATGGATCGTGTGTTGTTCCTAACGAGACATTGATATATATTGGAAGCGGTTGCATATTTGTCATTCAAATGTGGCGTGTTTTTCAAACTAATACCACAAAATATTTTTTATCCTTTTAGAGAAAGAAAAGTGAAAATTTAAATACGTTAAAGAGAATATCACGTCACGTTCGAAACTGCATTCAATCCAGTTGTACTAGTGAATATAGCTTATAACACAATGCTCTACGATGTAGTTTTACTGTTGGTATATACAGGGTGAGTCAAGAGTGGAGTACTTCCACAAGACAATTACAGTCGAACCTCGTTAATCCTCCATCCTTGGTTCTGAACAAAAGTGTGGCGGTGAGCGAGAGTGGCGGTTTAAAGGGACAGCTAAAATTTTATGCTGATATTTGAGTAATTTTTCTTGCTGAAAATATCTCTGCAACGCATAGATTTTGTGGTTATATTTTATGAAAGATATGTACCTTGTACCAGTATCAGGAAGAGATTTTTTCAATCCAATCGTCTCCCCTCTCCCCATTTCTGATTATCCTCAAAATGTCAACTAGGGCATCCCGACTGATTTTCTTGACAAAAAAACCCCAAAAATTTTCTAGTATAGATTGCTAGACTTGCCGTAAGATTTTTGTTTTTGAATTTTTCTGAGTTTTCCATTTGACCATTGCTCATTTTTTTCGGTTTAAACGAATGAATTTCCATATAAAAAGTACTTTTGCATCTTAAAAGTGTGACGGTTGGCGGACAGAGGCGTGACGTTTTATCGCGGGAATTTAACATGTGAAGTATGGGAGGAAGATTTGTTCTGCGCACTTTTGTGGCGAAAAGCGGGGGGAGGGGGGGAGAGAGCAATTTAAAAAGGTTTGATTGTATAATGAAAGTGTTGAGTTTGAGATATTATACCACCTTGATAAAGTTCTTACAATGCTGGCATTATCACTGACCTTGAAATAAGAATTTTGAAGTCATCGCATCGTTACTTTATTAGTCGTAGCTACCAAGTCATATTTAGAAAGTTGTAGCCAATGGTCCGTTTAGTCACATAACGCAGTGTCGTTTCATTTTATTTCCAACAATCCAAACGAAACAAAAACAAACGATTACTATTTCCAGCGTTGTCTCAGTGTATTGCTACAGTAGGTAGTGTATACACTGCTGTGCAATACACCGAGACAACGCTAAAAGTATTAACTGGCCTATTGTTTCAAGGTGTTATTATAGCTCAAACTCAATATTTTCATTATACTGTGTTAGCATTTCGAGTATTTGCACGGAACCGTACTTTTGACATACTCTGTATAGAGTTTGGTTCTACTTTAAATGCCTTTGAGATAAGAGATGGAAGAAATTAGTAATTTTGTTCACCATATACATACTGTACAGTATTAAAATGGTTATATTTTTCTTGATATGCTCTATATTATGAAAAGTGACCAAAAACACGACGATTTTGTTCATGTCAACGTAGTTCAAAAGGCATTCTCAGTCAAACCAAACTTCGTATCAGTATATAATAGATAGCATCAACTGTTCTAGTTACCAGCATGATAAATGTTCAATATGTCAATACGAAAACATTAACGTTGTAACTTCAAACTATTTTTGCACTCACGTCTACTTTAGACGCGCTAAATTTAGATTCGAAAAAGTTTTGAAATTACTAAACTACACCCGACAAACGTATAAATAACTAGAATAGTTGCGAACAAATATACAACAATGATGTTTATCATCAACACACTAAAGTTGAACAAAGTTTCGCAAATCGATTGCAGTCAACGAAATTAACCGTTGAAACAAGTGGAATGCTGGACTTTTCTCCCAAAACGTACACTTCGGCATATAAAACGGTAGTACTTGACCGCAATGCTCTTTTCATAAACACAACATGGATGACGACCCTTAAGTCAACAACAATCCCGAACGCGAGCGCAAAAATCCATGGAACTTTCGCGAAAATCTCGACCTAACGAATCGAAACTAATTCGCTTAATTGGATATTTCCACACGAGTTGAGAAGAGGTGCAGATGACCGAAAGACGATTCGCAGGCCCTTTGCGGCCAACTCGTGGAACTTTGTCCAAAGAGTGAGGAAAACAGACACCGAGACAGACGGAAGCCCAGTTGACTTTACCACTTTGCTCCCATCCCACAACAATCCCGCAGGCGACATTCCACCACCACTACGACAATCTCTATTTCTTTCATCTTTCGAAAACTTCTAGTGTAAAAGAAAAAGGAAGTGGATTTCGAGGTCTAAAAATCGAAAAAGGATCGAAAATTACATTAGCGTATGACACGAATTTGCAATCTGTCGCCACAATAGTCTGGTCTACCCCTTGAGTCGCTAACCCGAAGTGGTTGCCAGGCGTCAACTTCTTCTAAACTCTTGGCAGCTGACAACCAACAAAGAACGTAAAGAAAAACCTAAAGACACTATTTTTTTTTAGAATACCAGTCTAGTGACATCCATTTTTCTCATTTACGGGTAAGATGGAAGTCACTTGTACTCAATCTTGTATTGCATACAGTACTGAACTTTACAGTGATTATTATAATTGAAAATTTTTGGACAATACAGTGATAAGCCACACGTTTTTCCAAAAAAATGACATTTTTACATCAAACTGTCCCTCAGTACTGTTTCTAGCTTGTTACTTTACCACTTCTTAGATTTTCCAGAAAATGACAGCATAATATAGACTTTTACTTTGTTACTCAGTATAATACGGTACTCTATGAAATATTCACCAGAAAAACGGCTTTCTTGAATAAATTGAAAAAAAAAATATGGTTTATCATTATGTTGCCCGAAGCGCTTTAATTGTATAAGAATAAAAAAATTGTAATAATATATTGCACACTAAAAAGTAACCAACGCTGTAGCACGTGAATTTTCAATTATTGTTTAGAGGCAAGTAACATGTGAACAGTGTTATTGTTATCACTCTTGTTATGGTATCCACGAGGATTTCAAGCGTTTCACACAGAACAGGATGTACTTTTACGAGCACTGCGAAATACTTATTGATTGAAGCGTCTCAAATGGATATAAAACATACAAAATAAACAAAGGAATATGAAACAACGAAAAATAAAATATACAGTACTAGCAGAGCTCTCACGCGCTGGTATTAAACCATTTTGCCATTAACTTATTTTTAGTTTTAATAAAGCAATTTTCGACGATATTCCAAAAGCATAATTTGGTGGTACCGGTACTCTAAATGCAACAACCGGATACTCACAACTAACGAGCTAGCAAAATACTAAATTAGATAATAATGTCAGACTAAAAACTCGGAATTTGTTCATTGAGTGAACAGGTATCACAACGCGTTGTGGTACCTGTATTTGCAAAACGGTCACAACGCGTTGTGCTGGTTATTTTATTTTCGCTCAATCAGCGAATTCGGTTATTGCGCCTGACATATATAATATACGTGTTATACATAGAATAACAAATTAATGAAAGGTTCATTAATAGTTTCGGTCACCTTTGACGTGAAATGTCAAATTTTCTATTGAACTAACCGTTGAAACTGAATTCAATTTCGTCAAAATTGCTCAGAAAATTCGATGAGGAAAGATTGAGTCATTCCGCGCTAACTCGGTATACGTATACACATAATGTTTTATGTATACATATAAAACTTCTATATATAAAGTTGACACTAAGTTAATTTAAAGTTTATTAAACCTATATAAAGTTAGGTTAATATATATAAAGTCTTTACAGTTATTAAATGACAATTACTGCAATGAAAGTCATTAAAAAAGTTTCAAACTACCGAAGTAACGGGAAAAACTAATCATATTCCGACATCTATTAACGCTTTGTCACTCAACTTTTCCCCCACCCTGTTATTTCGTAACAACCATCATCAAATATTCACCACTCCATTATTTAAATGAGTATTTAATACACGTCAATCAACGAAAATGGAGTCCCAAGGATTAAAGTTAATTTCTACAACCATCGATTACGACACAAAAAAATAGTGACAAGATCATTATCATTTTATAACATATATCTTTAACTCTAAATCTAATTAATAGTGCGTCCCCCCCCTGCCCTGATGTACATATTGTAACAAGTAACAAAGTAAAGTAACAAAGTAACAAAATCAATTTTACAAAATATATAATTTAATAAAAAATATCCCCTTATCTTAATTGTGTAGCATAAATAGAATAAAATTGTTTTGTTTTTCTATGATTATTTTTTCATTTCTTGAAAAAAGTCTCTGTGAAGGAGACGAAACGTTAGAGCTGGTATTAATTCTATGCTACCCAGTCAGTGATTCAACTTTTTCTAGTGATGTTTATTTAAAGAAAAATTCTTACCGGTTCGGTACAATCTAATAAAAAATTAATTAAAATTAAAACAAACAAACAACTCCTCTTAAATAACACGCAAAAAAAACAAAAACAAAATTCAAGATGAACTTTATGACTCTAGAAATAGCATACAAACTATTGATTCTCTCGTTATCTCTGAAAACAACGGGTTGCTTTTAGCATAAAATGAGATTAAATCCTCAAAGAGAAAAACACTATTTTCCCCTCAACAACAGTATCCTTAGCTACTGCTGTTGTCGGCAAATAGTTTGAGCCTATTTGGCAAATCCGTGCAAAATATACTAAAAACGAAATGCAACGTGAAAGACGTCTTTCCTAGTCTTCTTTCATATATCTCATTTTTTTTCCATCTCTCTCTCTCTCTCTCACACACTTTCACGTACCGACTCACGCATCTGCTTCTCCCCTAACCATTATCAGCATTATCGCCTGGGAATGGCATAAAGGCCTATTTGGGGGTTGCACTTCTGCTCCAAAATGCAACGTCGCCATTGGTGGAAAGGCGTGAGAAGCAGATAACGACTACATCTGCATAACACGCTTACCTGCATCCGACAAAATTGCTCCATCTCAAGTCTCTTCGCTAAGATGCATTCTATGTTCAAAGGCCAAAAGAAAATGGCTTCCAACAACACCCCCCCCCACCTCCCTCTTTCCTCCTTAAACAACACCTTTGGAACATTTAACTCGATACTAAAAAAAAAAAAATAAACATGGATTACTTAACGGATACTCTCGTCCACTATAGTCTAATCTAACCCCTACAGAAGTTTTGTCACAGAAATCCTTTCTATCGAGCTATTGCTACGATAAAAATCCATATCCCTTCTACTGCTACGATAAAAACCTGCGAGTGTCATTTAAAGTTGTTTCAGCTATAAAGTGGCATTACATTCGGTTTATGACAGTCTATAGCCTATGTTATTTCGTTAACTGGCGACGAGAAAAAAACACTACACATTATGAAATGTAAAAATAAGTTACGTATTTACATCTTGTAAGGTGTATAATTTATTTTTCCCTCATTTGAGTGCATAATTGTAAATGAATAAATAAAAACAAAATCAAAATCAAAACATAATACACGTCGCATATTATTATAATAACATGGGGACAGAGCATATCAATAAGGCGTTAATAACACTACGGTAGAACTCCACTAATCCGAACGGCTCGGAAATTGAGATTGTTCGAATTACCGAATAATTCGGATTCTCGGGTAGTAATTTTAAAATTCATATTAAATATGAAATAATAAAAAAAACGTGTACTGTTTGTTGCATAAATAACGTAGCAAAATTAAATTATATGAATAAGATTTGAAAACATTGCGAATGAACAAATAAATCGTTTGAAAATAAGATACCCAACAAAGATAACCATATAAAAATCGAGTACATACAAAAACTATTAAATAAATCCGTTAAATACGAACATTTTCATTCGTACGTTTCACTTTTGACATTGAATGGTTCGAAAATGGAGCATGTTTTGTATACAGCACTCCAGGTTTGGATCCTCAGGCAGTTCGGATTGTTGGGATTCGGATTAGTGGAGTTCTACTGTACTAATAATGATACGGATTCGGCGTTTCATTGATGCAATATAGTAAAATAGTCACAAAAGGGAAACTGGACAGAATCCAATTATTTTCTCACAAAAAGACTTTAAAAGTTCTAAACCAACCATTACGTCAAATCAAAGTCTTACATTCAAACAACAAAAACTCAGTCGTCGTCGATGAATCAAAGGCAAATGAAACTTTGATGTGAATTTGTTAGATAAAAAAATTACGAAATTTTCAAACGCATTATTCTTTTTAATAACAAAAAAAAAACAAACAATAAACGTAGAGATGAAAATGAGGGGGAGAGGGGGGGTTAAGAAATCGCGCCATCTGTGAATAAAATTCAGCAACCATTCGGAATTCAAAGCGAGAAAAGAGAACGAAATCTAATCGATTCCGCGCAATTGAACCCGTCACAATCTTGTGCGCGTGCAACACGCACACACACACACAACACGGACGACGACGACGACGTTAACCACGATAAGGACAGAAAACTTCTCTTTCGGAAAAATAAAAATAAAAAAATAAAAGAAAAATAATAAAAAAACACACACACCCTTGAATTCCTCGCGGAATCCGACCAAGAGGAAACTCACTTAACCTTTGGATTCGATCCTAGCGAAATGAAGCGGAAAACTAAAATGAAATCATGCAAACTTGATGTCGCAATGGGAAAAAGAGGTTCGGTTCGATTCTTCTAAACGAATGAAGAGAAACAACTACGTGGAGTTTTATCATTAAAATAGTAATAGTTGTGGTAAAAAAAAATTCTACAGTATATAGCCTATGTAGGCTATGAAACTGAATTTTTGCTTGTCTTAATGTATCTTATGGTCAAATAGAAAACAGTAATTCTAAAACTTGGTTAACGTCATAATCATAATCAATCGTTTACTATAGTCAGGTGTAATATCAGAGTTCATCCAGTGGATAAGACAATAAATTACTTTAAATATTATGACATGACTCACGGTAATTATTATTATGTACGTACAAGGAAAGGATTTTTATTCGTTTGATAATTGTTGCATTATGTTGTCTTTTCCACAAGGTATAAAGTACATACAGTATGATTGTACATACAAGTATATGAATCATGTTTAATATCTTTTACACAAGGTATAAAGTACATACAATAGGACGGGTACATACAAGTATAAAGCACGTTTAATGTCAAGGATTAACATGAACGTCATTTTCCTCATTGATTTTAGTCCCGACATTCTCCAGCGTTTCGAGTTCTTTATCATATCACAAAAGTTCCGTCACGTATCAAATTCGATTCTACGTGTGGTTAACTTACAACTTTTAACAAGGTATGTCAACTTACAACAACTACATGTGGTTAACTTACAAATTTTGACGTTACGTTATCTTCGAGTACACCCGTCATACAAACGTCAACATAAATGAAATTGTACCATGACAACCATATACAATGTAACCCGCACAAGACATTTCCCCATTTGTTATGTCATTTAGCCCTCAGACTTTATTTAATCACGAAATACAGAAATGACGATGAGGTGAGGATAGCGAAAATGAGTTTTATGATGCAGGAGGAAACGGGAGAACCCCCGAGAAAACCTGCCCCCGTGATGTCAAGATTTCAAACTGAAATCCACATAGCACCTTTTCCTGGCATTTAAATCTCACTTAACGTAATTTTCAACTAACATGCTTTATAAAATTTAACCATTTTCCGTGTTTTAAAAAATGCACTTTTTCACATACTGTATATATATATATATAATCATATATATAATCATATATATAATTATATATATAATCATATATATAATCAACATTAATTGGTTCGTCACAGCTATAATAGAGAAGTCAGCAACCAGCGCGTTAATCAAGGGTTACTTGAATTCAAGTACATTTTTAACGAAACTTGCCTTATTCGTGATTAAGATAGACGCAAACGATAACTTAATTGTCTTAAGACGCAATCTCGCTCTAGTCATAAAAAAAAAAAACCGACAGCCATTGAAGGAGAACCCTTTAAGTACAAGTACCACACACCTCACTCACTACGGAAACAATAGCACTTTCGATGGCGTCACATGAACAACTCGTATTTAGCATCCGGGTTCATCGCTTTTGTTTTACGCTAGCTGAAAAGGTGGGTCTCGCATATCAACCGGAAGTAAAGGAAAACTGAGGAGGAAAAGAGGGATAAGGGAGCAAACTAGGTGGTGATGGTGTTTGGTTGGGGGATCCGGTCATTTTTAATTAAACTTGGTCGTCGCATTCCCTCTCTCATTCTCTCTCTCTCGCGCTTCCTTCTCACCTTTCCTCTGCTTGCGTTACGAGGCCATTTTAATTAAAAGGCTCGAGGTGAAAGAAGACGCAAGATGACGGATGAAGACGAAGCTAATAAAGAAGAAGAAGAACTCATTTGTGTTGAGCAAAGCATAATCAGTGGCTGACTCTTGCCACTCGTTATCATTATCCTGCCAAATGAACCTAACTCTTCGTCATTTCACTTAACGTCGAAACCTAGACTAGTAGCCATCGATGACTTACACCGAATTGTAACGAAGAATAATAGTCTTCGTGTAGTCGAAGTGAAGGAGAAAATAAAAAGCTGTCCAAACGACTTTTTCTCATAGTTCATTAAAGCGAATTAAGCGCTGTAACTTTTTTATATGTACTCTTCAATCGAATGCAGCCAATGAACCACGAGAATAATAGAAATTTCAACATTCGAAACAAACAGCATTGAAAAAAGGATATTTTCCGGTTAGAGCGGGTGCAGTCTGATGTTGCTATTTGCTTGTACTTGGGTATGGGTTTATTTTGCAAGTTAGGTTAAGAAAAACAAAGAAACGTATTGATGTACGATTTTGTTTTGTTTCTCTAACCTAACCTGCAAAATAAACCCATAACCAAGTACAACAAATAGCAACATCAGACTGCACCCGCTCTAACCGGAAAGTACTAAAAAATGTAATGATCCTTCTCCGTAGTGAAATATTCGCTTATGGAAACAGCTTGAAACAAGCCAATAAAAAGATATACCTGTATGTCAATCAACTAATTCCAATTAGTCGCATTATACACAGATCAATCTTATAATACACAGAATGTTAGATTAGTTATACAGGGTGTTACTAAAGTCACTATTTTATTAATTTTAGATAGTTGTTTTAATAAGCTTTATGCGTATAATTGTAATAGGCCTACATACTACAAAGAAATGAACGTGAAATAATAATCACATGCAGACATAACTCAACCACTTTAATGACTATACAGTATTCTACAAGCGCATCATCGGTGTCTGAAAACCTCTATCCGATTAGCTGAATATCAAAACAAATTTACAGCCATTCAGAGGTTATTTTGAAACAAAAAAAGGTACTTTTAGGTTATAGCCAGGCCCAGTCTGATGTTGCTATTTGCTTGTACTTATGGGTTTATTTTGCAGGTTAGATTAGGAAAACAAAACAATATCATACGTTTAATACATTTCTTGGTTTTTCCTAACCTAACCTGCAAAATAAACCCATAATTAAAATACAAGCAAATAGCAACATCAGACTGGGCCTGGCTATAACCGGAAAGTGCCCCGGAGCATCAAATTATGTAATGGGTATACGGCACAATTGAGATAGATAAATTGTGATAAATCAATTAATGAGATAAATCAATTTCTAATGTGTTTCATACGATTTTGTTTGTTTTCCTCTAACCTAACCTGGTTTTTAAACCCATCTACTAAGCTTTCGCTCTCGATGCCGCCATTTGAGGAGCTAAAGCGCATGTTTTCCATCAAACCTGATGTTCATGGATGTAGGTACCAAGTTAGGTTAGTTAGAAAATACAACAACATTAAAATATTATATTTATCTTAACAATATTTTACCTAAACTCCGCCCACCAACCTAAAGTAAAAGATTACCAATGTCATATTTGAAAGAAAAAAAATCGTGGTTTATCGTGTTATTGCCCAGAGCCCTTCATATATATTTCAGAAATGTATGCGTATAGTATGTCCGAAATTTATTTGAAATTTGCCCATTTAGCCAAATAGTTATTTTAACAACACCCTGTATTATACCATGTATTATTTTTAGAGATTATACTTAACACCTACCATAAGTACTGTATTAGTAAGATGACCCACCGGTGAGCAATGACCAACCACTGATGAAGTGAAACTTTGACCACCACGAACAACAAGATTTATATTCTCAAGTTCAGTCTAGCACTTGCATTATCTTGTGTAACAAGTTCACTACCTCCAACAGCTTGGTTCCATCGATTACCGGACGAAGACCTTCTCGTGTATATCGGTATAACACTGACACATGATATTTAAACACTCTTCAAAACTCAATCAAGCTTTCTCCACGTCCGGACAAAAGGCGTAAACCGATTTAGCAACGGGTCAAGATGCAGACACCAAACACAATTGCACTCGAACATGGTGGCGAACAATAGAAGAAACGTTTAAACACGAAGAGTTATCGACACGAATCGCTTCATTCTAATACACACGAACTGAGGGTGTTTGTTAAACACTCTTTACTCGGGACTGTATTCCCCAGCTCCAGCAGGTTTGATAAAATATAGTACACTTCACGATAAAAAGGGAAGCTCAAACTTGAGAGGTGCTTAACCTTCGACGTCAACCTGAGCCTGAGCTGCTAGAAAAAACATGGATCTTCCCATTACGAGTAGAGAGAACTTGAGAAAGTATTTGCAAGGAAGTAGAATAAATTCTAAATTCATTCGTTTCACAATTAATGTATTGTAGACTAATTCCATGAATGGAATTTCTAACAGGATAAAGAATAATAGAGGAAGTTGAGTAATTAAATTAAAAATAGGAAACTTAAAATAGTCTAACAAAAAAATAATTATAAGATTACTATACTCCATTTCACATTAGCTGATACGGAATTAGCTTGAGGCAGACAAGGGGCGAGCTAGGTGATCACTGTGTGACCACTGATCACACAGCAACTGAAACGTGTGAGAGGTACGCTCGTCAACCATTGGCTGATTCATTTAACTTCCTCATAATTGTGCCAGCAATTCTGTGTCAGCTAATTTGGAATAGAGTATAGCTTAAACCAGAGATCTTTAATATCTACGCTTAGCGAAGCGTAGATATTAACAATCTCTGGCTTAAACCCTTTGAAAAATGAACGGTGTCATAGCGTTGAATTTATTAATAGCATGGTATTGGATTTGCATTTTAAATTCAAACACCACCACGTGTTGTTTGAAAATTAAATGTACACCACCTGGACACAACAATACAGAGATAGTTGCAACGCGAATTTCATGTTAATTCAAAAACAACATTCATTATTTCATGTTGCAATCATTGTTTAAACTTTTAAATTTCTCATGAAACAATATAAAAGCCAAGTATCTCTCTCTGAGTGCCTTTTTCCATGCCAGAATGTTTCCATGACAACAACTAAAAACACACGTAACCATAATATAATAAATGTGTTACTTACTATACCAACACAAACATAGAAGTAACTAATGAGATGAAGTAAACACAAAACACTAACTCCAACGAATGTTGCGAAGCAACATGACATGAATTAAATCAATAAATTATGTTTATGAATTGAATCGATTTCGTCCTGTCATTTTTGACGAGCATAAGGCTAATCACTGATAAAAGTAGCGAGGTTTTCCTTCAGCTTCCCAGGCTTGATATACCTTCCCTCCCCGATGATAATGTCTGTTCACTAAATATTTCATGCCCCCATTCAGTATACAATCTATCACCCTTCCGACTTTCAGCTCCATAGGCATTATAGTTTCTCCGCAAAAATTAACCATACAAAACAACTAACAGAAAATTTTCACATAGAATTGTCGCACGTCTCCTGATGATAATTTTGCGTCGCCAAATGGGCCGGTGCACGCTTTGGGATGTCATCTAACTGCCTACCAAGTTTCAGCTTCCTACGCCTAATGATTTTCGCCTAATTATTAGGTTTACGTCTAATTTCTGTCAGGACAGAAAATGTCACATGGCTTTTAATATTAGATTTCGGAAACAAGTATCTCGAAAACAAGTATTTCGGTATTTGGTACTTTCTGATTAACTGAGAATCGCTTGTTTATTTATTTATTTATAATAGCTGCGTCCCATAGGAACAAAAGATGAATTAAAACATGAATACAAATAATAACAAATAAAACATACAAATACATAATACATACATATACGAGGCACGTTTTTCCATAATAATCTCAATATTGAATTTTTGTAACATACAACGTTATTCCGAGCAAGCCTTCAATTAAAGAACTAACCCGAATGTGTAATTTATGCTCTATACAAATGGATCTTTGACGCTCAAAATTCTATCAAAAATCGATAACGGTAAAAGACAAATTGAGTCATATACAGTATCTGTTCAAAAAAAAAATAGGCGAACTATTTCGGATTTTGTATTTGTATATGTAAGCCATGCATGCTTGTATTGTATGCATATACAGTACGTACGCCTACCTACCTGAACATATACTGCATACAGTATACCATACCATACCATATCATGTACATACATACACAGTATTTAATGGGATGTAAACAACTGGTGTTTTCGGATCGAAAAATACGGAACTAATTAAAACATAAGGGATAAAGGATGGGTAAAAAGATACACCCAAGCAAAAAAAAAAATAGTTGGGGGTGAGTCAAAAAAGAAGAAAAAAAGGAAATTTGAGAAGAGGAGGTGAAACTAGTGAAAATACATGTTGCCCATGTGTTTTGGCAAAAGGGCGGAGACACGCGATGGAAGTGAGATAGACAAGAGATGTAACGTAGATAAAGGACCTCCCGAGAAAAAAAAATAAGATAGAGAACCATCCACGCAGATAAACTACCCATAAATCAAAAAATAAATAGCATCGTTATGTTACAGTACGTTTAAGTCTTTGTATCATAGCGTTTCCATTGTAGTAATAACGAGCTGCACGTCAAAAAAAATGAAGTTTTGTTTAATGCTGCACACCCAAATACAATGGAATGGTCCATGATTTTTGTGCTTTTTTTGGCATTTAAGAGATTTCTAATGACGTAGTGAAGTAAAATCCTTACGATACAATGTCGTCAAATATCAGCATATCGTCGGCTTAGAGTGTAAACCTGCAAACTGCATTTTGACTCGTTTTAAGATTAACAAATCATTCGAACGGAAAAGACACGTCGACTAAGAAAACCAGCTCAGCTCAATTTGACTTCTAACATACACTTTGTTAGAAGTCAAATTGATGACAAATTTTTGTTTTACATGATGAGTGTGTTTTTATGCTTCTCCTGAAAAAATAACTAAATACAGTTAGCAGGTTTACAATCTACGTCGACGATACACTAAATTTTCATATTAGTGACCAAAAAACACAGTACATACTCCACTTTACAAAAATTACATTATGTAAACATCGTATTATACATTTCATTAGAAAGCTACAAATTCTATCACATTGTCAATTCGTCCCCACATTGTTTTAACACCCCATTAACTCTTCGACTTACATTCCAAAAAAAAATATATGTAAAGTGTCAAAACTTTCCAACTTTCGCATTCAGTACTTTTTTTTGTGTATATAAAAAAAAAAACAGACTAAAAACGGAAAGAAAAACAACCTGCATATTAAAAGAGAACTTTTTCGCGTTTTCTAACATTATTCCCACCATCATCATTTTCATCATCATCACCGCCATCATTTGGTAGCAAAGTTCCCGGATGAAAGGCGCAGCGAGCGAAACCCAATCCGCTGGAAGCGAGACAGAGTGACGCGAATCAACTTGGCCGTCGAAAATTTAATTAAGTTCTGACGATAAGCCTTCGTAGCCACACACACACATACATACACACACACACGAACACACACACACCCCTCGTAGTATATGTAGAACTAAACTGCACGTGGCACCATCACCTTCATTTGCTTCTATATTTGCCAAACACACGAGCAAAAGATGATTAATTTTCCGCACCGCTTTCAACATACGTTCACATTTGCATGGCGATCGTCATCGATTTTTCTTAACAACTTTTTTTTTAATGTCTTATCGATTGAAATTAGTTGAGAT